>KE373001.1:688408-729055 GCA_000418225.1 Zizania latifolia | reverse complement strand
TTGGCTCATGGCTCGTAGCGTGGCTCCTCTTTCCATCTATTAGCGCAGCTCCTCGTCTCAGTTGCTCGGTCGCTCGTGATTTCTTCTTCTTTTCATGCCCCCTATTGCTGTGGAGTAGTCTATGCGTCTGCGGTCTGTTTAGTGTTGGCGTGCTGTGCAGCGGCATGGCGACGTGGGGGCCTAGGGCACGGCGGCGCGGGGGTCTGGGGGCGCAGCGGCATGGTGGCTCGGACAACGGCGCTCGGCACGACGATGACGGGGCACGGTGCAATGACAGTGGCGGTGCCCTGTATCACATGAAATCACATGGCTAGATGAAACCCAAGGCTGAGGCTGCAGCGTAGATGGAAACATGAGCCGAGGATCTGTTCTAAATAATGGAAAGAGGAGCCACAGAGCCACGCTACGAGCCACTGAGCCACTGCTGTTCGATTGAATTGAAAGACATGTGTCACACATCGGACACACGTATGCACAGGAAGAGCAGTGCATCCAGGATGCACTGAATTTTTTCCCTCGATATAGCTCGTGCAATGGAATGTTTACATGCGAATAGAATAATACATAAAGACCTAAAACATGGTATTTATGCTTGGATTGTTACTTTTACAATTGTTAGTACAAGGTAACTTGTGTTTCATAGCACAACTATCTTGGCAAATTTCCTGATAAAAGTTATTGTGTGCAGATAATCTGTTGCTCTCTGCAAATCGTAAGAAGCTGAAGCTTACTAATTTTGGACTTGCATGAAAAGAAACTTTCTATATAGAGTCATACCTTTAGTACTGATTGATGTTATCAACTGGTAATAAAAAGCAACAGATGGGCACAATTACCTTTATCACATAGTCATATGTTGACTACCGGTTGGAGTTACCAACTGATACTATTGCTTAATTTGCAACAATAACCATGATAGAGCATCAAGAAACCCTAAATTAGAACAGAGCATCAATTTGCAACATTCTTAGCCAGCACAGATCCAACATTCTCAATTTGCAACAATGGCCAGAACAGAGCATCAATGAACATCAAAACACCAAATCAGAACAGAGCATCAATTTACAATATTAAATGGTAAAAGGTTAATGGACAAATATAATGAGGGAAGCCCTAAATTAGATATTTGATTTACACCATAGGCCCAAATTAGTTGTCCGTCTTCACCACATAAATATATTTGTTTCAAGCTCCTAACACATAACTACACCAATAGCTAGCTATAGTACGTAAACAGTTGTCTCCAGTGCACTGTGGCTGATGTAGAAATGAAAAGCCTAGATTGTACAGAGACCTATCTTGTTTGCTTGTAGAAAATGGCCAAACCCAGTTGTTAGGTTACAATATCTGTTTAATGATTAATGACTGCAATTGAGGTTGGTGTGCTTCCTATAGCGGTGACTTTAATGGTGGTGTTCTTTTGGTAGAGGTGAGGTGAGATATATAGCTCAGAATACTGCCTTAAAAAGTAATGTTAGAATGTAAATGTGTTGTTAGTTAGTTGAGACAATTGCATGTATAGATGTTTGGCATGTGAAAGTGCATCTTGATGCATCTAGGTCCCTAATTTGTTTTGGTGTATTAATGACAATGGTGATCAAATGCTACTAACAATGTTGCTAAGATAAATGCAGATATTGAAAAATAAAGTGACATTGCAGCTCAACCAATTTCGGAGAAATCGCCTTCTTGAGTACTACTTAGGCTCAAAATGTGCTAATTGCATATATTTCATTTTTCTTGAGTCTAGGTGTGCCATTCTATCAAGAGGGATACGTGGATTAATGATCCAAAGCTAAGTGCTCAAAGCAAAATCTTCTTGAAAAAGTTTTAGAATTTTTCTATGTTGGATTTTGGCTTTCCAGCAAAGCCGAATAATCAGGACATGTCTGAAGCATCTGAAATTTGTGTTCTGTTGGATTTATTTTACACGTCAGAGTATCCAGAATCTAGCCAGATAATCTGAAATTTGTGTTCTGTTTTGATTTATTTGCACGTTGGACTATCCGGGTTCAAGCCGGAATATCCGAAAATATGTTTATGTTTGGATTTTCTTTGAAGCCTAGAACATCCAGAGTTATCCGGATGATCCTAGAACATGGTTCTATTGAAATTTATATTGTGAGTCGGAATATCCGGATTTTGGCCGGATGATCCAAAAATTGCTCTCTGTTGGATTTTATTCTGTGGCTTAGAACATCCAGACCTTGGTCGGATGATCCGAAAACACCTTTTTGGTTGAATTTATTTTTTGGCCCAAAATATCTAGATTCAAGCCGGACTATCCAAAACTTCGGTTTTGTTTTGAATTTTTATTTGTCCAGATCATCCGGTTAAGCCCAGATTATCCGGATGAACAGTGCGTGATTTTTGACCTAACGACTAGATTTAGAACAGGGGTATAAATACCTTTCATCTCCCATAATCAAGGCATGTGATTCCAAACCCTAGCAGCCCTGCTAAATTTCTCTTTTTCTCTCTAGCACTTGATTCTTGATTGGATCTTGAGAGTTCTCCACAAACTCCTCGTGTTCTTGGTTGATCCATTCTTTGGGAGTTGTTGTGGTGGCTTGTGTTTCATGTTCTTCATGATTTTCTTGAGCACACATCTTGGATCATGTCAACAGATTCGTTACTTTTGGAGGTGACCCCTCCTAGATGGCTAGGCATCGATCTATGAGCACCTAAGAGATTGTGGGTGACCGGACAAGTTTTTACTCGGTCTCGCCTCGGCTTCATAGAGGTAATATAGTGGAAATCCAAGGCTTGCAGTGGTGAGCGCTTGGTGAGGATTAGGGTTAAAAGAGACCCGGCTCCTTGGGGTTTCCTCGACGGAGACGTAAGATCATTGGATCTGAACTTCGGTGAAAAATCCATTATGTCCATCATTACATTTGCTAGTTGTATTTACTGTTGATCTATCTATTTACTAGCTAGTATCAGCCTCATTGAATTCATGCTTTTAAAGTTCATTGGTTAGATCGTTTTTACAATAATTATTGTTTCAGATCTATTGTGTCCGGATCATCTAGACCATCGAAAGGTTTTTATTTCATCTGGCACCCGGAGTATTCGACTAAGTCTGGATAGTCCAGGCCCTGAAAGTTGAAACTAACAAGTTTGGTTGAAATTTTTCAGATTGCCTATTGACCTCTCTCTAGGCAACTTTCAATTGGTATCAGAGTGGGCTCTTTTCGAAGACTTAACCGCTTAAAGAGTAAAGATGTCGGAAGAGTTAAATTTCACCAGCACTGACAAGAATAGTGTTGGAGGGAAGAAAGGAGCAGTGTATCCTTTTGATTATTCTAAACTAAATCCGAGTAATAATTATCTCTCTATGCCAACTGGTCATGCACCTTACTTTGAT
Source organism: Zizania latifolia (assembly GCA_000418225.1). Lineage (NCBI taxonomy): Eukaryota > Viridiplantae > Streptophyta > Magnoliopsida > Poales > Poaceae > Zizania > Zizania latifolia. The sequence continues at coordinate 725,688 of KE373001.1, read as the reverse complement.
GGTACACACTATGCGGCATGGAGACATAAAATGAAGTTGCACCTAATCTCTATGCATCCAAATATTTAGAAGATTATGTGCACAGGTGTAGATGTGGATGACTCGAATGTGGATGATTGTCAACTAACAGCCGATAAAGAACAAGCTATTCACCGTAATGCTCAAGTAGCGAGTGTACTACTTACCACATTGAGTCTGAAAGAATTTAATATATTTGATGGACTTGAAGAAGCTAAAGAGATATGAAAAACTTTGCAAGTTGCTCATGAAAGTACATCTTCAGTCAGAGAATCAAAGATTGAGCTTCTTGAAGGGAACCTCGGCAGATTTATCATAGAAGATGATGAGACCCTCATGAGATGTATGACCGCCTCATGGTCCTTGTAAACAAAATCAAGGGTCTTAAAAGCGAAGAAATGACCGATCATGTGGTGGTGAAGAGATTGCTCTAGGCTATAGCTCAAAGGAATCCTACCTTGGTGACTCTAATTCGGGAGCGCAAAGAATTTAAGAAGATGACTCTAAGTTATGTGCTAGGGAGAATAATAGCACATGAATCGATGGAAGAAGAAGTCGAGGAAATTAAAGACATTGCCAAGCTTCAAAACAACAATGATAAGGATGTAGCTCTCAAAGCTAAAAAGAAAGAAGAGTCAAGTGATGATGAAAGCGAGGATGAAGAGCTCGTGTTTGTAGGACCGAAAAGGCGACCAGAGGTGGGGGGGGGGGTGAATGGGCGCAAATTAAAAACGCAGTGGAAAATACAAATACCCCCAAAACTTCAAACAATGAGAATATCAGCCTTGCAAGTGACTCAAGATAGCTCAGCACAAGATTGTGCGATAAAGATCACACCAGGCAAGCTGATATCTCAAAATCTCCTCAAAAGCACTCTTCAAGAATAACAACAAGTATTCAACTCAGAACCTCTAACAAAGATCTCTACTAACACGAAACAAACACAAGAATACAAAGAAAAGCATTCATTGTGCAACTTGAAAAAGTAACGTGTCAGTAAGCAATAAGTAAGCCCTAGATCACAGTAACATCCTCATAATAACATTTGAGTACAATAGATATGGTTCAGAGGGTTTTACTGCAAGCTTGGTGTAGAGGGTGCTGAGGTTGAATCGCTGTAGTCGTTGACGAGCAAACGTGCTTCAAACTGTTCTGACTGGCCGGAACTTCCGGCACAACCGGAACTTCCGGGGACCGAAACTTCCGTCACAACCGGAACTTCCGGGGACCGGAACCGGAACTTCCGGCTGCTACAGTAAAAACAAAACAGCCCAAATCGCGATTTCTTCACGATTTTCACCGGGGAAACTCTCCTTTTGCTGTGGAAACTCCTCCCTTGTGTTCCAAATCAATCAATACATCTTTGGGTACACACAAGACACTTGGAAACACATCAAATCTCTCCAAATCACAAGTAAAAGATCGAAAAGAAAATGCACCGTACGCCCAAACGAAAAGACGAAACCCGTGCAAACCTTAGTGTGATGACCTTAGCTATTTCATAGCCGATTGTCCTAAGAAGAAAGAGAAAGAAAGCAAAGTGAACTACAAGTATAAGAAAGGGAAGAAATGTGGCCATGCTCACATTGAGGAGGAATAGAACTTTGACTCTGATTCTGAGTCTGAGACAGACTCTGACTCTAGCAAGAAAGGAGTCACCACTATCGCTGTCGCCAACATTATAACTCCAAAGCTATCACTATTTGGTGATTCTAGCGACGACGACATCATCTCCCCCAAGTGCTTCATGGCTAAGAGCAAGAAGATAAGTATGATGGCTAAAGTTTTAAATAAAGATGATCATAGTGATTCTAGTGATAATGAGTCAAAATTTGATGATGACATGTTTAAGAATATGAATAAGCAAGTTTTATCAAAGTTTAAAGAACTTATAGAAACAATAGAGACGCAAGAAGCAACTCTAAAAAAACAAGAGGATCTTCTCATTAATGAGAAGGAGAGGAATCTTGAACTTGAACGGCTTCTTGCTAAGGAAAAGAAAAATGTAGATAAATTGACTAAACAATCTAGTTTAGTTAATGAGTCTAAAGAGGAATTAGAGGAAACACTCAAAACTCTTAAGAGTGAGCTTATTGTTCTTGAAGAGAACAATAAGAGCTTTGAAGAGAGAGTTGAGTCTCTAATGACTCACCATATTTCTATTCCTTCTATTACATCCACAAGTAATGGTTGTTCTAAATGTTATAATCTTGATATTACTGCTTATGAGACTAACATGAAGAAAATTGAAGTCTTGAGAAAGGAAAATGAAAGGCTTGGCACCTTGGTAAGTTATGAGTGTATGAAAGTCTACAGGTCAAATGATGCTCTATTCAAGACTCTCAACACTCAAAACAATGTTGAGAAGCGTGGACTTGGCTTTCACCCAAATAAAAGCAAGGTAAATGCTAGAAGAAAGTACAAGGGTAAAGAAATCATCAAGTTTGTGAAGGAAGAGTAAAGTTCAAAGAAGATCAACAATAAGTATAATGCTTTACAAGCTACTTTTTATGCTTCTTATCTTGTTAGGAGAAACCACCGTGGTAAAATGGTTGCTCAGTTTATTGGTGATAAAAATAAAAAACCTTTGAGATGTATTTGGATTCCTAAAGTTTTTGTGACTAACATTGAATGACCTAAAAAGGTTTAGGTACCTAAAACCAAGAACTAATATCCTTTGTAGGAATACTCCTCCGATGGATCAAGTTGGGTGATGGACAGTGGATGTACACATCACATGACCGAAGAGAAGAGTATGTTCATTTCTTTTGAGCCAAATCAAGGTAATCAATTCATTGTATTTAGTGACAATGGAAAAGGAAAGATAATAGGAGTAGGTAAAATTTCTATCTCAAATGGTAATTCTATCTGAGATGTTTTACTAGTTGATTCTATCTCAAATGGTAATTCTATCTCAGATGTTTTACTAGTTGATTCTTTAAGTTATAACTTGCTCTTAATATCTTAATTATGTGAAATCGGTTATAAATATCTTTTTACTAATGAGTGTGTGACCGTTTTGGGAAGTAGTGATAATTCCGTAGCCTTTACGGGTAAGTTGAGAGAAAAACTTTATCTAGTCAATTTTACACTAGATAAAGTTGAACCTAAAACTTGCTTGGTGTCTAAGACTAGCATGGGTTGGTTATGGCATCGTCAACTAGCTCATGTTGGGATAAAAAATTTATCAAAGCTTCTTAAAGGGGAACCCATCCTAGGTCTAACAAATGTTGTGTTTAAGAAAGATAGGTTGTGCAGTGCATGTCAAGCCGATAAGCAAGTTAGAACACCACACACCGCCAAGAATGTGGTGACAACAAGAAGGCCACTAAAGCTACTTCATATGGATTTCTTCGGACCAGTGTCATACCTAAGCATTGGCGGTAACAAATATGGTTTAGTCATTGTTAATGATTATTCTTGCTTCAATTGAATATTCTTTTTGCATGATAAGAGCGAGACACAAGATGTGTTCAAGAGCTTTGCAAGAAGAGCTTAAAATGAGTACGAAGTCAAGATCAAGAAAGTAATAAGTGATAACGGGAGTGAGTTCAAAAACACTCAAATTAAAGACTTTTTTGATGAAGAAGGCATTAAGCATGAGTTCTTTGCTTCTTATGATCCACCTCAAAATAGAGTGGCAGAATAGAAGAATCAAACATTGATCGAGGCGGCAAGAACAATGCTAAATAAATACAAGACTTCAGATATATTTTGGGCAGAAGCAATCAACACTGCATGCCATGCAATCAACCATCTCTATCTTCACAAAATTCTCAAAAAGACGGCATATGAGCTTCTAACCGGTAACAAACCCAATGTTTCATATTTTAGAGTTTTTGAGAGTAAATGTTTTATTCTGAGTAAGCAACCAAGAAATTCCAAATTTTCCTCTAAGGCTGATGAAGGTTTCTTGGTTGGTTACGAGTCAAATGCGCATGCATATCATGTTTTCAACAAAACCTCTGGTATTGTTGAAGTCATTAGGGATGTGACATTTGATAAGACTAACGACTCTCAAGTAGAGCAAGTTGATCCAAGTGATGCAGGTGAAGAAGAACCTCCATGTGAAGTAATCAAGAACATGCCAATTGGAGACATTAGACCAAGAGAACAAGAACCTGTTGATCAACAACAACCACAAGTTGAAGAAAGTGAAACACAAGAAATTCAAGAGCAAGAGGTGGTAGACAAGGAATAAGAAGTTCAAGAAGAAGTTGACCAACCACTTGTACAATTTCAAAGAATTCATCAAGGCATTCAAAGAAACCATCCCGTGGATAATATTCTTGGTGATATATGAAGGAGAGTAACTACTCGTTCTCGTTTAGCTAATTTTTTGTGAATGTTACTCTTTTGTGTCGTCTTTAGAACCTGTTAAGGTGAAAGAAGCTCTTGAAGATGCAGATTAGGTAATAGTCATGCAAGAAGAGCTCAACAACTTTAAAAGAAATAAAGTATGGACATTGGTGGAAAGACCGAAGCAGAATATGACTGGCACTAAATGGGTCTTCCGCAATAAGCAATATGAGCACGGCGTGGTTGTAAGGAATAAAGCTAGGTTGGTGGCTCAAGGTTTATCACAAATCGAAGGTTTGGATTTTGATGAAACGTATGCACCTGTTGCTAGGCAAGAATTAATTAGTATATTATTAGTCTTTGCTACTCACTATGATTTCAAGATTCATCAAATGGATATGAAAAGCGCATTCCTGAACGGACTAATCACTAAATTGGTATATGTGGAGATACCACCAGGCTTTGAAGATCCCAAGTATCTAAATTATGTGTTCAAACTTCAAAAGGCGCTCTATGGGCTTAAGCAAGCACCTAGAGCATGGTATGAATGCCTTTGGGATTTTCTGCTTGAAAAGGGTTTTGAAATAGGCAAAGCTGATTCTACCCTCTTTACTAAGCGTTTTAATAATGATTTCTTTATTTGCTAAATATATGTCTATGATATTATATTTGGTTCTACTAACAATAATTTTTGTGAGGAGTTTAGTAGGATAATAATCAAGAGATTCAAAATGTCAATGATGGGAGAGTTGAAGTTCTTTCTAGGATTTCAAATCAAGCAACTCAAAGAAGGCACCTTCACCAGTCAAACAAAATACATTAAAGATATGCTCAAAAAGTTTGACATGGAGAATACTAAACCCATCAAGACCTCATGCAAACCAATGGGCATTTTGATTTAAATCAACAAGCAACCGACGTTGATCAAAATGTATACCATTCCATGATTGGCTCCTTGTTATATTTATGTGCATCTATGCCCGATATCATACTTAGTGCTTGCATGTGCGTAAGATTTCATGCTGTACCAAAAGAATGTCATTTGGTTGCTGTTAAAAGAATCTTGAGATATTTGGTTCATACTCTAAACCTAGGGCTTTGGTACCCGAAAGGCTCAACATTTGATCTTATCGGCTATTCGGACTCCAATTATGCCGGTTGCAAAGTGGATAGGAAAAGCACCTCTGGAACCTGCCAATTCCTTAGAAGATCACTTGTTTCATGGTCTTCCAAGAAACAAAATTCTATAGCTTTATCCATAGCCAAAACCAAATATGTAGCAGTCGGTAGTTGTTGTGCTTAACTCCTTTGGATGAAACAAACCTTGAAAGACTTTGGGCATAACATCACTAAGATCCCTTTATTGTGTGACAATGAGAGCACCTTCAAAATAGCCAATAATCTAGTTCAACACTCAAGAACCAAACACATTGACATTCGCCATCATTTTTTGAGAGACCATGAGATCAAGGGAGATATAAGCCTAACCCAAGTAAGAACAGATAAACAGCTTGCTGATATTTTCACCAATCCCTTAGATGAGCATCGGTTTTGTGAGCTTAGAAATAAACTGAAAATCCTTGATTTTCATAACATAGCTTGATACACTTGTATATAAATTGCCAACGTTAGAAATGAGAAGGTAAATTAATTGCCTTTTTTATATGTAATGGGCTACATTTTAATTAAATGCAAAATTATTATTATCTTGTTTATGATTCATATGAGCTATGCCATGTTTATTGTTGTTTATTCATGCTTAACATATTTGTGATAAAATACTTTATTTAGCTCAAAAGTTCATGGCATTTGTCCTCCTTGAAATCCTATGAGTTGAGAAATCTGGAGGTCTCGGACCATCTGGCTAAACCCAGATGCTCTGGGCCTAGGACTTTTTAAAGTTCGGTTCTGGTGCACCCGGATTATTCGATTAACCCCGGATACTCTGGTTCGCCCAGAAATCTGGATACTCCAGATAACCTCGGAGTGTCCTAGTCGGGCTTTATAAAAGGGGACCCGAACCCTCCGGCTCTCTCTCTCCTCCTCACTTCTCCTTTTCTCCCTCACTCTAACTCTCGATTTCTTTGGTGATTTTCTTCGAAATCTATCCGTGGGAGTCACGGGATCCATTGAGGGGGAGCCTAGGACCCTTCCGGGAGCGCCGATCCTCTTCGTGAATCCTCCAAGCTTGTCTTTGAGGTATCCTCTGTTCTTGCCATAGGTCAGCGATTTTCCCTCTAGTCTTTGGTTATTTCTTGAATCTTTTAGGCTAGAATAAGTTCTAGAGGTGTTGTTGTGATGTTCCCTAGCCACATTGTTGAGATCAATTGGTTTCGATTTTGCGAAACCCGGATGATCCGGTCCTATCCGGAAGTCTGGGCCTCGGAGGCTCCGGTTAAGTTCGGATGTTCTAGGTTAGGTTACATTCAAAAATTGTCATTCCTTGATTTAACTTTTGATCCTTTGCTGCTTTGTAGCAGTTGTCACAATGTCTGATGGATGGCACAAGAAGGCCAGGCATGACCCGAGGAACTCCTCCAGCGACGATAGTGACACCGGAGGGTCTCCTCCAGTTCCTAGTGCCGGGCAAGCTTCTCGAGACCGTTTCAAGCGGCTATCTTCCAGAGGGCGCTGATTTCTGGACATTGACATCCAAGTGCCTATCGCCTCGTCAGTGCGGCCTCCTCCTCCACCATAAGGCAGAGGCAAAGGAAAGCAGCCTGCCACCGGACAGTCAAGCCGCGGCGATGATTTGCTTCAGCTTGTCCGGTGGAAAGTCCAAGAGCCTCCTATGGTTGGCAGTGTCACTCCTAGATTCGAAGTCAATTATATGAGGCAGACTCTTGAGGGGGGAGGGAGCAAAATGTGGATCCCTAGGATTATGTAAGGGATGCTTCAGACTACTGGTTCTACTCGGGTTTCTATTAAGACTACTATAAGAGTGTCATGCTACCTAAGAGGCATCTGGTGGTTGAGATGCAGTGGAAAAAATAGACTTCGATGAAGAAGAAGAACAATTTTGTATTCAATCAAGTGATCCACATCTACCAGGCCAAGAATCTCTATGGCCTCATAGAGACCAAGCAGAACTGGAGTGAAGAAACTACCTGCCAGTTTTATTCGACTCTGTTCCAGACAGTGGACATTGATGAGCCATCCTTTCATTGGAGGCTAGAGGGAGTCGAGTATGAGGTCACTCTAATGGACTTCGCTGCCATTTTGGGTCTAGATGCAAATGACCTTGCAACTTTTCGGTTGGATCTAAAACCCATACTTGGAGCTGATGCAGTTCCATTTCTATATGAGCCAGGTTCATTTGTTAGAGGCAAGACAGAGGGTCTCTCCTCGGTTTTCTCTATGCTGAACAGCCTGTTCAGGAAGACCCTTCTGCCAAAGCTTGGGGACTCCTCGTCATTGCTAGGCAATGCCCAAAACCTCTTGTCAGTCATGAGGGAGGACCGTGGAGTGTTTAGCGTCTCTCGCTTTCTTTAGAGTAAGATCTTGACCACTTCCGTCTCTCCCACCAAGAGTTGTGTGTACGCTCTATACATCCAGTTCATGATCAATAGGGTCACCTGCTAGAAGATGGTTCATAAGGTAGAGCACCGCGGGTACACTCCTCAGGCATCGGCTTCCAGAGCATCTCTAGGGCAGTCCTCCTCCTACCGGGCCTCAGCGTGGTCCTCGGCGATCCACACTATAGCCCAGCTCCTCTGGCTCACTGATCAAGAGAATTCTATCAGCTATCTTCACGATGTGCCGAAACAGCAATCGATGGCAGGTCAAGGAGATTGAGAAGCAAAACAAGGCGATCAATCTGCTACTTCAGCAATCAGGCCAGTCTCCCATGGAGCCTCTGTCTGATTCTAATGAGGAGAACGACCCCAACATCTTCGCTGACTGCACTGACCCATATGCCCACTTCTTTGGTTCCAGAGCAGGGTCATCTCAGCAGTAGCAGCAGCAACCTCCACAGCAGTCGTTGTCGTCATCTAAAGAAGATGATGGTGGGAGTGAGGACGACTCTGAGTGAGCCGTTTGCTGCGTTCTCTCTTTTTGGTCTCTTTGATACCAAAAGGGGAGAATTGCCAAAGAAGTCATTGTCATTGCTTAGCTTTAGGATTTCTCATCTTTTGATTCCATTAATGTAATCCGTGCCAAGAACAATTGGGCCGTAATATTGTTTTACTCATATGTGTGGCATGGATGATGGGCTGTAATGAACGATTAGTATGTTTAATTATGTTAATTTCACGTTCAAGTCCTAAAGGCTATTTATGTCATGTTTACTATTTTTGATGATGCATGCATTTAGGGGGAGCCTCAATGCTTATATTCATCTTTTTGCAATTTGGTTTCACTTCTTTGATTTTATTGTCATCAATCACCAAAAAGGGAGAGATTAAAAGTACATCTTGATGCATCTAGGCCCATAATTTGTTTTGGTGTATTAATAATAATGGAGATCAAATGCTACTAACAATGTTGCTAAGATGAATGCAGATATTGAAAAATAAAGTGGCATTGCAGCTCAACCAATTTTGGAGAAATCACCTTCTTGAGTACTACTTAGGCTCAAAATGTGCTAATTACGTATATTTCATTTTTCTTGAGTCTAGGTATGCTGTTATATCAAGAGAGATGCGTTGATTAATGATCGAAAGCTAAGTGCTCAAAGCAAAATCTTCTTGAAAAGTTTTGGAATTTTTTAAGTTGGATTTTGGCTTTCCAGCAAAGCCGGATAATCTGGACATGTCTGGAGTATTCGAAATTTGTGTTCTGTTGGATTTATTTTACATATCAGAATATCTAAATTCTAGCCGAATAATCCAAAATTTGTGTTCTGTTTCGATTTAGTTGCAAGACGGACTATCTGTGTTCAAGCTGGATTATCCAAAAATATGTTTCTATTTGGATTTTCTTTAAATCCCGGAACATTCAGAGTTATCCGAATGATCCGAGAACATGGTTCTATTGAAATTTATTTTGTGAGTCAGAATATCTGAATTTTGGCAGGATGATCTGAAAATTGCTCTCTATTGGATTTTATTCTATGGCCCAGAACATCCGGACCTTGGTCAGATGATCCAAAACACTGGACGTAGGGTTATTATCCTCCGAGAGACCCAAACCAGTATAAATCTTGGCTCTTATTTACTAGAGTCGACCATCGGGTTCGAAGGCACTGCGCTTCTCTTACACACATCTAATCATCACCTCAGGTACCCCCTTGGGTGGACTGCTCGGTGATTCACCGACATAACCTTTCTCCAAATCTTTCAATGTCAGTAATATTTGTGCAGACATCTCTTGTTGATATCTCAAAGTTATCACCATCAGAAATGTTATAGGCATTTATTATTCTCTTTTTTAGGAACTGAAACGGTGAGATAACAATGCATTAGTTTGCTATGATTGTGCAAGCTATACATAGAACATCAATGTATATTTTTTAGGAAAACAATATGTACTAGACGATGCTTACATAAATGACCGATTTTGATTAGAGCAGACTTTGGAGCATATGTCGGTTCCTAAAAGAAAGAAGGTCAATAGATTAATTTGGGGGGCAATCAAGTGAATCAACTAATTGAGTCATGTTCAGTTTCCTGTAAAACTAATTTGTATTACATTGCATTAGCATTTGTAAAACTAATTTGCATTGCATTTGTATTTGTAAAACTAATCAAGTGAATCATTATATTGGAACATTTGCATTGTCGTGGTCGACCGATGCAAAAATAGAAAACAATGAGTAATATTGGGATGGATTACTACTTCTACATATTTGCATTGTAGTGGTCGATTGACCCAAAAATAACATTTGCATTGCAATGGTCGATTGACCAAAAAATAGAAAAAGAAAAAGGAGAAAATAACATACCTTGCGGGCAGCGGGATGCTGCCTGGCTCATGATGTCTAGCGACACTGCCCTGCTGATCACTTGGTCAGCGCACCATGGTGCTTGCGATGATGGGGGCGCTATGGGTTGGGCTGATGAATCGATGAGACTAGGGTTTTGGTCGCACGGGCGGTTGTACAAGAACAGAGATGGATAGGAGATTTTTGGGGGTAAATGGTTAGACCAAGAGGAATCTTTTAGTACCGAGTAGTTTCATCACCTGGTACTAAAAGGTTTTCACGCAAGGTTTTAGGAACTGCTCAATATATTTTAGTACCAGGTCAGGAGACCACCCGTTGACGCAGAAACCGCACAAGGATCTTTGAATTTTCACACTCGAAGGCCTAGAAGAGTCTGCTTACCTCTATTACAGGTCCTAAAAACCCGGAGGTGTATAGAACGTGCTAGCCAATTTGACCTGCAATTAACAAGAAAGCAAACATGGGTTGTTCTAATGCTATCGACGATGGCCCATCGGCATCAGCTCCGATAGCACGTGGAATAGCAACGACGCGTCGTATTAATATGTCAATAGTGATGTACTGGTCAGTTGATATTAAACCTATTTAACGTTTTCATCATCAAACCTTACCAATCGGCTTGAATAAATTAACTTAACAAGTCAACCTCTACGGTTCGAACTCAATCGATGTAGCATAAAGACATCATGCTAAGCAAACCGCAAATAAAACTAACCTGATTGACAAGGTAATAGACACTATGTCGGCTAAAACTCCGACATACGTCGGACTAATAGATCAAATCAGATCATCTCGTATACCTCTTGCTAGCGTAATGGATCGGACCTAACCGAGATAGCATCAAACTAATGATCGACATATGATCTAATCTAAAATAACCTATAAGGCCAGCAGGATTGGCAAACACATCGATCCGGACCGTGAAGCATAATACGAGAATAAGAATCAATGCATTATATCGATAACTAGCAAACCTACTCAATCTAATTATAGTATCAAACTTAACCGAGAAAGCCATGAATAGATCAATCAGTTTACCAAGAAGGCTATCACTGGCGTGATCAAAGATCGGACCTAACCGATGCAGCGTGATCCTGCCTGGGGAATCGCCCTAAAGCTACATACCTAAAAGTTGGCGATGCGCCGAGAGTTAATTGGTTGGTTGTGTGAATATCTTACAATAGCCCCGGGACTAACTATTTATAGCCGAGTAAATCAACTAATCTATGTTTGACACAGAATCTAAACTAACTTTATTATCTAATAATTAAAGATAAAACCTCTGCCAAGCTCGAGCCCATGTTGTGCGCGTCTTGACTTCGCCTGTTGAACTCCTTTCTATGGCCCATTGGCCCAGCCTCGTGGACTGATAACCTATAGCGTGTCAGCCCAATTTCTGGTGTTAACACATGTCCCCCGAGTTTGGAATGCGAAGAGTCGCATTTCGAAATCTTTTCTCAAAAATCCAATTACCAAGATACTATGGTATGGCCTTTAAATACCTCTTAGATACGTCTTCTTCTTCAAGCTCCAGCACTCTTGCTTCAACAATAACTTCTCTTCTCCACTCCAATGGCATCTAATAGCTCGAACTCTCTACCGAACAAGAAACTGAAGGCAGGAGCTTCTTAGAATGACGCGTCCGGTGATCACAACTTGGTAGGCCTTCTATAGCTTCTCATTTTAACTCTGTGATCTTTGCCTCAACTTTATCATGTTCCTGCAAATTTCATTCTGATTTTTTCTTGATTTCAGGCTCCCTTTACTCAGCCGAACCTTAACTTGTCTAGTTCTTCAAATTCTGAAGACTCCATTTCTCAAACTCAGATGCTTGTCGTCACCGATGATCATAACCAAGCTCATCTCCCATCATGACGACTATCGAACTTTTCTTCGGACACAGACAATGATGACTCCGATGACTCCTTGTTGGCTCCAAGCTCACCACTTATTCACCGATCTCCAAAGGTACGCATCTTTTTACTATCCATCGGCTTCACAAGCCTATCGGCTCATCCTTCGTCTTCTTCAGGCCCCTGAATCTTTCAACTTCATCATACTGCCACCTGTCAGCAATATTGAATCCCAATCGTCGGACAAAGCTTACGTATCCTAAGACCCCTTTCAAGATGACTTATCGGCCATACTTCACCACCTCCAACGTCCAATTGGCTCATTTTTCCAAGACATCAAAGTACCACGAGCCCGATTTCAGTTAATAGTCAACCGACTTTCTGCTGACCTAGCCAAGATTTTATCCTAGGTGCTCTCCGAAGAATGCCAACTGGCTTATCAGAACGCACATTCTAGTCTCACCGATCGTGCTATGCAGAGAGTCCACCACCAGAACTTAGAATCGGTCGAAACCAAAGTGCACACGGCCGAAGATCAACTTCAATTTTTGCTAGGTCTGCCCTACTGTGACCAGCCATACCTGGATCGGCTGAAGTTGGCAGAGAGCTCCATTCTTTGACAAATAAGTTCCTGGACAGAAAAGCTGAATCGGCTTCAGGGTTATATGGCGGATTGGCAAGGGTTTCTAGACAACTTGCCTATCAGGATCCAATTTAAAAGAGCCGATTTGATCACTCTAAGACATGACCTCTCTCAGCAACAACAACATATTCGGCCAGTCGAAGGGAGCAATGAAGAAGGCACTGAGATGATTCTACGTACTGAGGAAATCCAGGCTGATGTAGCTTCTTCTTTAGCAAGATTTTTAGGGGCTTAACTCTTGTAATCACTTCGAACTTTGTAATCGGCCTTTGTAATTACCCCTTTTATGAATAATATTATGCCCTTCGGAGTATTCACTTTTTAATGAAGTCACCTCATCGGTTGCCACATTCTTTCTTCTTTGCCGATGATCACGTGAAGCTTTCATTTTCAATTCTAAAATCCTTTTGCCCGTTGATCGGCTTATCGGCTTTAGTTACTTCGATCAACTGAAGCCTTGCATTGAAATTTTGCCAAAAATTTTCTAAATTTCATCGAAATTTATAACTTCTCAAGTTCACCGGCCTTTGATTTGTCGGCTTGATCCCCTTGCCATAGTCTGTTGATTTGCAACTCGGTCACCTCCCTTGACTATTCTTGACTGAGCATATGACCCATTTGTAGATACATGCCAGTTGTGGTGCACCAATAATGGTGCACTGTGCCCCCCGAGTTCGGGACATGGAGGGTCAAGTTTTGAATTCCTCCTGGAACCTCGCAACCGACGCAGTGTTTTAGTTTTATATTGGAAACTCAACTGTTTACGCTCCTCTCTCACCTATAAAGCCTGTGGCCTTTCTTCTTCCACTGTATGCCTCCATACTCTCTCACTCCAAGCAAAAAACCCTTGAGCTCTCCGCCACCACCGGTCATGTTTCCGTCGTCGCTTGTCGACTCGGGCATCATCTCCTTTGGGATGACCTGCGCTGTTCCTCGCCAGCACCAATGGCCTCCTCATCGTGCACTCCTGAGATACTTCCCTTTTCCTGCGGATGGCCCAGTTCTTGTATTCTATAGATAGTTCCTCTTATTCCTATTCTTGCCCTTTTATTTGTAGAACTTGAAGAACCAAATCCTTATTCCTATTGCCAAATCCCCTGGTAGCTATTATCTTGGCCCCTATGGAGAAGATGATCCTATCTATCTTATTAACACCGAGACTAACCAAGTCCCTTTTAAGCAATCGGGTATGCAATATAAAGATTGGAATTCTATGTTCCGTTCCTGGGCCAACCCCATAGGTGGACGGAGGGATTGGTATTTGAGAGTAGCATCGGCGAAAAGCGTAGACTAGGATGTTAGCAACATCGGCCACTGCATTGGCCTAACCATGGCTAAAACTGAAAGAAACGATGCCATGCTCGTGGTGGCCTGCTATTTCTAGTTGGATTCCATCAACGCCTTTGTATTTGCCAGAGGGCCATTGTCTCTGACTCTGCTTGATGTTCTGATGCTGACATTCCTCAACGTTACCGATCCCCACTGTGAAGTCAATTTCTAGAGCAAATCTTTGCATGATCTGGAAGTGAAGAAACCTGGCAGTTGGGGGAATTATATGGCCACCTATAACTAGAAGATGGGGCCGGTCGAGGAAAAGGAACATGTTGCTTTTCTCAACATGTGGTTGGAGCGATTTGTGTTCTGTGGTACTACCCTCGGCCCTACCAAGAATTGGCAAAATCTGGCTGAGCATCTTGCACGGAGCGATGAACTACCGTTGGGCCGATTGCTACTTGGATCAACATATCGGCTCCTGCACCTTGTATCCCAACAGCTCTGGGCCAGCATTCCTATTGCGAACATTAGTGGCCCTTGGTGGTTTATTCAGCTCCGGCTCAACCTATACATCGCTCGAGTGGCAGAGCATTTTGACCTGCTGAGCTGTGTCTTCCCCGATAACTTTAATAAAAGGGAGAACATCCAGACCCACTAGTGCTCTTCAATTGACGAGGCTATTGCTTCTTTTGGCGGGAATGACATGAAGCCAGACGATGTCGATGATGACCACGATGATGATGTGGCTTGAGCGATGACGATGTTGTCTCATCTCCTTACCTGGAGGCCGCAAACTTCGTACGCCCCAGCCACTTCCGCTTTGACTCAATCGGCTTCGATGAAGTCACCAAGACTATCTATCGGGCGATTGTTTCTCCACCCGTTCTACCGATTGGCTTATTTGGTGGCCGAGTAAAGTCTTCTTATGAATTCTATCACCCGACTGTTTGCACACGGCAGCTTGGGCTTGGCCAACTATCGATGAGCTTCTTTTACATCAGCAAGGTGGAGTTTCGTGGTGCTCTAAACTCATCAGAGTATGAGTTCCTTCTCAACCTCCCCTCCAGCATCCCTTTTGGTGACTTACAAGGGTGGTCACCGAGTTCTTCTCATAGCTAATCATTTGTTTGCCTTTGGGATGAATGGAAACTTCACTTATTTTCCTAGGATGTTTCTTCTTACTGTGCTCTGATTAATCCTGATTTCGACGAGTCCGATACCAAGGTATGCTTTCTTCTTGCCCTTGACTTCTATCATCCTACCGAGTCATTTGTGACGTACTTCACTGCTTTTATAGGATTAGAGCATCGAGGTGTCTGTTGTCAGCCATAGCAACAGGCCGATTGCATATATGATGTCGTCCTCTACTCCCAATTTGGGGATCGGTGCGTTGAGCCCAACTGCTCTTGTCAACGCCAATCCTTCGGCATCTAGGACCTCCGTTCCTCCTCGTCAAAAATGGCCAGCCACCCTAACAGCCATCAAGATACCAGCCAAGAAGAAAAAGAAGGCCACTGCCATTCCTTCCCCTGCTCAACCGGCCCCCTCTGATCGTGCCAATTCTATAAAGGTTCTCCTCTTTCATCGTATTACTTTTTATTGTCCTTTCCTAACTTTCATCATCTGACTTGCTCAGCTTGGGGTGGTCAATCCTCTTGCCACCTCCGCCATCGTTATTGAGGTTTTGGCATTGGCAACATAGCCAACGTCTCCACAGCTAATTTCCTCTACCCTACCTGCCATTGCGGCAGTTGCTGATCTCGTTCCAATTACCCCCGATCCTGTTATTGCTGTGACTGAAGATCAGGTCTCAGGTTCTGCCCTAGTAGGTGAGCTTGAAGTCAAATCGGCCAAAGCAGCTACAGTCTTGGTGTCGATGCCATCGTTCTTTCAGATCCTACTGGCCCGACTACAGTTTCTGATCTCCCTGAGATGTCATCGGTTAGCAACACTTGCTTTTTCTATTGTTCCATTCATATCTCTACTTATGAGTTTTGCTTTTCTGTAGTCTTTTGCCAGTCTGTTTCCCTTCGACATCGGTGAACTCGTTGGTGAAATTACTGCTGCCTAGACTGAAGCCCCTGACTCTAGGTCGGTACCTGCGGAGGTTCAAGCTGCTCTTCTTGACATCCTACGTAGACTTGAAGCGCCAATCGACGTCCTTGTCAATGACTCGGGACTGATCAGGGCAAGATTCGCCGATGTAGTGGATCAACTCCCTCCGAGCCTGGTAGAAGATTTGACTCTAGCATCACACTTCGAGTTTTATCGGTCATGCTATAGACGCCTTCAACAGCAACTGGTTGAACGCGCTGAGCACCGCTTGACGCAGCAGAGCAAATAGGCCGACCGGGATGCAATCATGGCCTCTTGACACCTTGAGAGCTGAGCCTGCTGAGATTGAGCGTCGGATCACACAACTCCGCGATGAGGAAGCTGCTCTTATTTCTGGCCTGGAAGTTGTTCGTGCCGATATCCTCTCCTCTCAAAAGAGGTTGATGGAAATACCGGTGGAGGTTGAAGCCCAGAAGCAGGATCTAGCCATGTTTGCTAAGGAGGTCCTTCATTTCTACCAACAATCAAAGCTGATCCTTGGAAGTGATGAAGAAGATCTTAAAGAGCTAGCCGCCATTAGTGAGGTCCGCGATCGGGTTGTTGCCGTGCTGACTAATTTCCTTGGTGTAGCTGATGCCGACAATGCCCCTTGAACAATCTATTTCATTCGTGCTTGACTGGGATGACATTTATATTTTGTTTTATAATTTCTCAAGGCGATATTCTGGATATCAGCTATTCTCTTGAAGTTACGCTATGATTGTTTATCTCATTTTGTTCTAAAGGTGATACTTCTAGTATCGGCTATACAGTTATTGTTTCTCTATGCATATCAGCCTCTTGGCCGATTATGTTTCGATCCATACACTCGGGTGATATTTCTTCAAATATTTGCCATTGAGTGCCTTCACAAATTTTTCCCCCTCTAATATCTTCAATACGTAGGCATTGCCTGGCACGATTCGGCTTATCCAATAGGGACCTTCCCAATTAGGCGACCATTTACCGAATCGATTGTCTTTAGTCCCGATCGGTAGCATGAGTTTCTAGACTAAGTCATTTTCTTCAAATGATTTGACCGATACTTTTTTATTATAATGTCCTACCACCCTTGCTTTGTTCTCTTCTACTTTTCTGAGTGCACGAGGCTGATTTTGAGCCAAATCCTCTAACTCATCGGTCATCAATCTATAGTAGTCATTAACCGTTAGCTCGTTCTGAAGAGCGAGTCACCTGGAGCCAATGTTTGTTTCCTACGGTAGTATGGCTTCGTGTCCATAAGCAAGCTGATAAGGTGGTACTTGAGTTGAGTCATGGCAAGCCATCCGATACGCCCATAGTGCATCGACTAGCATAGTATGCCACTTCTCGGGTTGTTCTGCAATCTTACACTTGATTAACTTTATTAAACTTTTGTTTGAGGCTTCAGCTTGGCCGTTGGCTTGAGCATAATAGGACGATGAATCCAGCAACTTGATTCCCATGCCGATTGTGAACTGTTGGAATTCCTCTGATATGAAAATCAAACCTTGATCCTTGGTAATTGTTTGGGGAATCCCAAACGTAAAAATAATATGCTCTTTGACAAGCTCTATAGCCTCATGGGATGTGACTTTCTTCAATGGTATCACCTCCACCCATTTTGTGAATTAATCGGTCATGGCCAATATGAATTTATATCCCTTACTTGATGACGGATATATCTGGCCGATCATGTCTATCCCCCATCCTCTAAACGGCCATGGTTTGATGATTGGGTTCATGACTGAAGCAGGAGCCTATTGTATGTTTTTAAATTTTTGACAGTCTTGGCATCCTTTATAATACTTAAAACAATCTTCGAGCATTGTCGGCCAAAATTAACCCGTTCACCGCAATAACCATTTCATTTTATAGGCCAATTGATGAGTTCTGCAAATTCCTTCATATACTTCACACATCACGACTTTTGCTTATTCTAGGTTTAGACATTTCAACAGCACCCCATCAATCGTCTGATAATATAGTTCTTCGTCTACCAATACATACTTTTGTTCTTTGTAATGGAGCTTTCTTGGGGCCTATTGAGATGGATCCCGTAAGTAACTTATTTTGGCCCTCTAATCTTCAGCATCAATATCGGCAATCTTTGCCTCAACGAGTATATCCATTAGCCGATATCTTGATATGGCTTGTCCTAAATCATTGGTTTCTAAGTTTTGATCCCTAGATATGTGCGTTAGTGACACTATCTTGAATTTCTTCAATAAGTCTTGGCATCTTTCAAAATAGGACCTCAATTTTTCGTCCTTGCAATCATATTCTCCAGAGTGTTACCTGATTACTAGCAAGGAATCTCCCATAATTTTGATGGCATCGGCTTCTATCTCGGATAATAGCTTTAGTCCCTTGAGGACCGCCTCATACTCTGCTTGATTATTTGTGCAGTAAGGTTTGATTGTAAAGGCGAATTCGAAGCTTGCCCTCTGAGGTGATATGATCACCAGTCCGATGCCACATCCATGCCTACATATAGATCCATCAAAGAAGATAGTCCATGGTATTGGCTCCACATAGTCTGTTGTTTTGTCTCTATGTTGAACAATAAAATCGGCGATGGCTTGACCTTTAACCACCTTGGCTGATTCATATTGTAAGTCAAAATCTAATAATGCAAATACCTATTTGCCAATCCTCCCCTTTAAAATTAGAGCCAATAACATGTACTTGATAACATCAGCTTTGCACACAACCGTGCATTGTATTGATAACATGTAATGCCTACACGAAAAATAAAGACATAGGCATAACTTCTCAACTACGGGGTACCTTGTTTCAACGTCTAGTAGGCGTCGGCTCAGATAAAACACGTCACGCTCTTTTCCATCTAATTCCTAAATGAACACCGATCTGATGCTCATGTCATTAGCTGATAAATATAACTTAAATGGCTTACCAGGCTGAGGTGGAATTAAAACTGGGGGAGAACTTAGATACTCCTTGATCTCATCAAATGATTTCTGATGTTTATCAGTCCAAACAAATTCTTGACCTTCTTTTGTCCTTAGCAAAGGCGTGAACGGTTCCAATTGCCTGGACATATTTGATATGAATCGCCGAACAAAATTAATCTTGCTGATCAAGGATTGCAACTCTATTTTATTCTTCGACGGTATTGTCTTCTTGATAGCTTGAATGATGTTCCAGTTTATCTCGATACCCCTTTCATGGACCATAAACCCCCAAAACTTTCCTGTTGATAGACCGAAAGCACACTTCTTCGGATTCATGCGGAGACCATATTTCCTTTCTCTTTCCAAAACTTTCCTCAAATTAGCTAAATGGCCTTCATCATCTTGCGATTTTACCACTACATCATCGATGTATATCTCTAGCAATGAGCCGACGAGGTCATGAAATATGCAATTCATTGTCCTTTGATATGTTGCTCTAGTGTTTCTTAGCATAAAAGTCATAACTACCTATTCAAATAAGCCGATGGCACTAGGGCATCGGAAAGCGATCTTTGGAATATCTTGTTCTGCCATGAATATTTGGTTATACCCGGCATTTCTTTCCATGAAACTAATAATCTTGTGTCCTGATGCCGCATCGACTAACAAATCTGCAATCGGTATTGGGTATTCATCTTTTGGTGTGGCCTTATTCAGATCTCTAAAATCAACGCATATCCTTAATTGCCCAATTTTCTTCCATACTGGAACTATATTTGATACCCACTCGGCATATCAGTATGGCCTTATGAAGTTCATGTTGTAAAGTCTTGTAATTTTGGCTTTTATACCATGATAGATCTTTGGCTTAAACCTCCTCTGACTCTGCTTCACAGGCCGAAATCCTAATTTCATAGGGAGCCAATGTTCTACAATTGATCGGCTAAGCTTGGGCATCTCATGATATTCCCATGTGAAATAATCCTGAAACTCTTTTAGTAAATCAATTGATCTTTCTTTTATAGAAGAAGGTAATTTGGCGCTAATATACGTCAACCTTAGCCTATGTCCTAGTCCGATGTCCACTTCTTCTAGTTCATCGGCCGATGTGAACCCTTTCCCCAACTTTCCTTCTTCATCATCTATTCCCTGAGTCATGGATCTTGGTCTAATATCATCTCGTTTATCAGTTGGAGTCTAAGATCTATCACCCTTAAAAAATCCCCTTTCCAAACGCATCTGGAAAGGCAATCCATTTTCTCGAAATCGGGTGAATCGGCTATCAATATGGTAACCGATCTATCGGCTTGAATGACCTCAACCTAATTACCCCACCACTGCATTAAACTTTGGTGCATGGTAGAGAGAACATATCAATTGGCATGAATCCAATCCCTCCCAAGTAGGAGGCTATACGGACCCTTTCCATCTATCACAAAAACTGTGGTTGGGAGTGTCTTACTTTCAACCGTGAGCTCAACGTTTAGTGCTCCTTTGGCTTCTAAAGAATTACTACCAAAGTCCTTCAACACTATGTTAGTTTTTACTAAATCTTCATCTGTCTTTCCTAGCTTGTGAAACGTTGAATATGGCATCAAATTAACAGCGGCCCCTCCGTCGACTAACATCTTTGCCATCAACTTTCCGTCAACATGCCCCTTAATATACAAGGGCCTCAAATGCTGGTGCTCTTCATCTTCTGGCTTCTCAAAGACCACTGATTGTGGTTGCCAAAGTAGTTGAGTGGCTGACTCTTCATCATCCTCACTCTCCAATGGTGGTGCTTTATATTCTGCTGGCAAGATGAAAACTATATTCATATCTATCGGCTATTCCTCTTTATTGGCTCTCTTCTTTGGACGCCACTCCTTTCTGGTCTAGCATCTGCTTTGCCGATACTCTTCATATTCTTCTATCAATTTCTCCTGATACCACTGTCGTTGGAGCCATCTCTTTTGACTCCGCGTTAACCCTTCTGGGCACCATTGAGGTTTCTGAATAGGATTTCTGCTGCCTTGACATCTATCTTTGCTTCGAACTTGTCGATGGTCAATAATTTCTTTCGATTCTACTTCAGGTGACTCCAATCAATCTTTTATGGGAATCCGTTCCTTATGGCGCCGATCGCAAGAATTATCATCACCTTGACAAACCTTTTCAGCGCACTCTGTGCAATGTTCAATAGATGGAAGCCTCATTTTATTTTCCCAACAAAAATGAAAGAAAGAGCACTCCCAATGCGGGTCTATTTCATCGTGGTGCCAATATGGCATGGCACGTTGCTCCCTTTTACGGTGCTGATGAATCTTTACATGATGCGTTAAAGTTCGGCTTTCCTCTACATGAAATCATGATGAGCTGACATGCATCATATTTACTAGAAAGGGGTTCCCATCTATCTTCATCGGCTTCTTTGACTTGTCAAACTTTATCCTTCCCTACTCAATGGTCGATTGGATCTGCTGACGAAAAACTTTACACTCGTTTGTATTGTGAGAGCCTGTATTATGCCACTTATAATACTTCCTCTTCTTAAACTCCTCGGCTGATGGAATCACATGATTTGGTGGAAGTTGAATCTGTTTTTCCTTCAATAACAAATCAAAAATCTTATCTGCCTTGTTAATGTCAAAATCATATTTCTGTTCCTTTTTGGTAGACTTTACCCATGGATAGGTTACCATTTTCTTCAATCTAGCCCACTTTGCTAGGTCGATTTCCCCATCGGAGTCCTCTTGCTCTGATTCCGATGAGTAAAACTATACTTGTGTTACTCGTTTCTGCCTCTCCTCTTTGCGTACTTCTTGAAATCGACTTTCATGTGTCGATACTCTTTGCACAAGGTGCGCCAGACTGTCAAACTCTTTGGAAAAGAACCACTCCCTAATCTGTTAGCATTATGCCCTAGAGGCAACATGGAGATGTTGTATGTGGCATACTAGGTTTATGAAATAAAGTTACTGTTCCTTGAAATAGATTGTCATTCTGGATCAACAAGTATGTGACTTGTTCATGAGACTCATAATGTGACTATTTCTAAATAATCCCTAATTGGTTTTAAGTCATATATGAAATAGATATGACTGAGATCGGCATCTATATTGGTTGATGATCATGTCTCATGTCTCATGGATATGGAGATACCGACTCAATAACATGGACGTATGTTAGAGAACATACATTGGATAGACCCACTATGAGACACTGTTGAGATTTTATGTGTCATCAGTTAGTCTTAGTAGTGTTTATGTAAAGTCTTTAAACCTGAGATCATCATAGTTCTCAACATACGTAGTAGCTTAATTTGAGTCTACCAAATGCTACTCCATAACTGAGTAGTTATAAAAGTAGTCTTTGGGTATGCTATAAAACATGTAGTGGATTGTGAGTGATCAAGATGAAATTTGCTCCTCCTTACGGGAGAGATATCTCTGACCCCTCGATGTAATGGACTATGGAAACGCATGGCCATGCCAAAATGATTAAAGAGTTAATCACAGGTTATAATCCAATATGAAGATCGAGAGATGACCGAGCTATTGATAGGATGGCACAAATCTCACCTTGTGCTTGATCAATATCTTGTGTGTGTGCTAATCTGTTAGCCACCATGAAACCCTAGCCATCGCCTACCCGAGCCCTACCATCTCATCGACCGCCTGGGTGCTAGTACACCATCGGCCGGTGTTCCCACCTTAGATATGTGAATACCAGTAGAGGTGTTGCTATTCTGCTTCACTTATCAGCGTCGGCATCACTGATTAGATCAGCGTTGTTATCGCCTCCCGAGAGATTGGTCGAGGAACCTCATTCGGGCGAAGGCTTTCCAAGGATGTCGTTGGCTACTTCTCGAGGACCCTGACTGGCTAACTCGAGACGACACCGATCGGCTTCTTGAGGACATTCATTGGCTTCTTGACCACATCGGCACGCTTGAGTTAGATTGGCTCGCTACTCTAACTCTCCTTTCGCTGCACTGCGTGCCCGAGATAACGATCTATGGTCCCTTTCTAGCAAGGCTTCCTTGTGTAGGCGGTAGTAAAAGTTTTGTTTTTGGCTATCATAGCCACCATGTTCCCCAACATAATCGGTGGCAGAAGGTCTTGAAAAGCTAATTAAGCCAGCTAAGCGTCAGTTAGGTTAAGGCTGTAGCATCGGTTCCTTACGTCGTGGAAACATTGGATAAATTATGGAACCGACTCATCAAGACGCTGCTTTACGACCGTCAAATCCGTCAGTTTCATCTCTTGAATACTAACAAAGAAATACTTGTGAAACTGCTTCTCCAAACTAACCCATCCTTTGATTGAATTCGAAAGGAGCAATGAAAACCAAGTAAAGGCCA
Source organism: Zizania latifolia (assembly GCA_000418225.1). NCBI lineage: Eukaryota > Viridiplantae > Streptophyta > Magnoliopsida > Poales > Poaceae > Zizania > Zizania latifolia. Next base: position 702,383 of record KE373001.1, on the reverse strand, counting down.
ATCCTGATAAAGACAACGGGAAAAACCTAATTCGCAATGCTTCTTTAGCCGATGCTTCATCACATGCTTCTTTAGACTCCTGATAAAGAAAACGGCTAATATGCTCAACCGTCGAGGTATTATCTTGACTAGAAAATTTTGAGAAATCTAGAACCCTGTATATATTTGGTAACGGCACCCTATCGAACCAGTCGAGGTACTGATACCAATACATAAAACTTGGTTCCTTTGGGCAAAGTCCAAATTGATCTCTCATTATTTTTGCAATCTTGAGGGGAAAGTCATCTTCTTGTTGGGCCGGGTAATGCTGGATTGGGGTCGCCACCCTTTCTTGATGTTGATAATCTTTCTAGGGCAGATTATCATCAAACCCCATATGATAGCGTTGAGGTCCATAGTATGCTGTCTGATGATACCCCGATGGAGGTGCATTTGCCTGAGGTTGGTAGGGTTGAGGCTACACCCCGATTGGAGCTGGTGCTGGAGGTATCAAACTTGGTATTGCATTACGCTCCAACCCATAGGACACCAGCGGCAATAGAGTCATCATCGGCGGAGGTGAGCTCAAAATGATAGGTGCCGATGACCTTTGTAGGAAGTAAACCGGTCCTTGAGGCGGTTACTAGGCAATGGTTCCATCCATCGTTTTCTTGATCAAACCTTGTAAAGTATTTCACTACCACAGGAATGGTCTTTAGTGATGGAGCTTTACTGACGGATTAAAGACACGCGTCAGTAATACAGTTATAGTGACGGACTGTTTTACACGCGTCAGTAATGTTGCATTATTAGTGACGGGTCTAAGTCTGACCCGTCACTAAAGACAGGGCACTCCCCTTAGTAACGGTTTACAGTATGACCCGTCACTAAAGAGGTCCCCTATAGTGACGGGTTATGTTACCACCCGTCACTAAAGAGGGGCACCCCCATTAGTTACGTGCTCCAAAGTTAAGCATGCTTTAATTGCGACAAGTCATATACTTGGATATATATGATGGTTGTTTAATTTTTTAATAATTTGTAGATGCTAACAACAAGGAGCTGGATGTATCTTGATTGTTGTACTTGTAATGAATACTTCAGTGGGGTGAAGTCTTTCATGAGTACTGCTAGAGCAGACATGGAAGCTAATGGAAAGACTACAATGTGGTGTCTATGCTATGACTGTAAGAACGAGAAGTTTCTAAATTCAGAATATGTCTACGACCATTTGCTAAGACGTGGATTCAAGAACGGATATCATATATGGAACAAGCATGGCGAAGAAGGAGAAAACGATGGCGAAGTAGATCAGATTGCTAGTAAAGATGAAGGTGGGGCCGGTGATATAGATTACATGAGCGACAATGATATTTTAGGAATTAATAAAGATAAGTATACTGATATAGTGGACAATGTTGATCAGATGGTGCGTGATGCGGAGGAACAAGTTGCATATTCTAAAGAGGAGTTTGCCCAATTCCAAAAACTTATTCGAGACTCAAAAACACCGATCTATCCTGGCTACAAAGAGAAGCACACGGTCTTATACACTGTCCTGACATTGCTACAAATGAAGGCGACATACGGATGGTCCGATGTGAGTTTTAAAGCATTACTGAATTTGCTGAGGAACTTGGTGCCAGAAGAGAATAAGGTGCCTACCACCGTGTACGGTGCTAAGAAGATCATATGTCCTCTAGGGTTGGACATACAGAAAATACATGCATGTAGGAATGATTGTGTTCTGTTTCGTGGAGAGTATGCAAACCTTGACAGATGTCCAACATGTGGAACACATCGATTCAATAATAGAAAAGACGATGATGAACTGAACGATGGGTGTAACAGAAGGAAAGTTCCGAGGAAGGTGATATGGTATTTTCCTATAATCCCACGTCTGAACCAGATGTTTGCAAATGCCAACGAGTCTAAACGACTGAGGTGGCACAAAGAGGGCCATAAGAATGACTTGATGATATGACACCCAGCAGATTCTGCTCAGTCGAGAACAATTAACGCCATATTTCGATGGTTTGCTAACAATTATAGGAATATTAGATTTGCCATGAGTACGGATGGCATGAACCCATTTGGTAACATGAGCAGTGTGCATAGCACGTGGCCAGTGTTACTGTCTATATACAACCTTCCACCTTAGCTTTGTAAGAAGCATAAATATATCATGTTGTCGATCTTGATCTTTGTCCTAAACAACCTAGCAACGACATTGACGTGTACCTCAGACCCTTGGTGGATGATCTGAAAACTCTATGGCACATAGGTGTTGAGGTTTGGGATGAGTACATCCGAGAGTACTTCCAGCTACACGTCGTGTTGTTTGTCACAATAAATGACCTGTCGGCTCATCGTAACTTGTCTGGACAAAGCAAAAGAAAAGGTTAATCTTGCCCACAGTGCTTGGAGGAAACATCGAGCACATGGTTGAACCATTCTGAGAAAACGGTATACATACGCCATTGATGTTTTCTTCTAATGAAACACCCATACAGAAGAATGAAGCTGCAGTTTGATGGCACCGTAGAGAAAGAAGGGCCCCCCAGGCATTTCAGAGGCGCAGAGGTATATGACCAGGAAAAGGACATAAATATTGTACTCGGCAAGTGAAAACGTCCTTCCAACAGTTGTGATGGAATGTGAAACAAGAAGTCAATTTTGTGGGAGCTTGAATATTGGAAATACCTCGATGTTCGCCATTCCATCGATACAATGCATGCCGAGAAAAACGTGTGTGACAGTCTCCTTGGAATAATGCTAAATATGCCAGACAAAACAAAAGATCATGAGAATGCTAGAGCGGATCTTGAGGAAATGGATTTATGACCAGAGCTACATTCACAGCAGACAGATAGAGAAAAGTTCTTGCCTCCATCTTGCATCACCCTTTCTAGGAAGGAGAGGAAGGAGTTTTATGAATTCTTGCATAGCATTAAAGTTCCATCAGGTTACTCGTTGAATATTAGCAAACTTGTCAACCTGAAGGAGCTTAAGATGGTTGGTGGAATGAAGACTCATGATTGTCATGTGATGCTGACTCAGATGATTGCTGTCAGAATAAGAAATGTATTACCGGTGGGGGTAAGAGAGGCTATAATGAGTCTGTGTTTTTTCTTCAATGCAATTGGACAGAAAGTACTCAACCCAACAACGCTAGAAGAACTAGAGAAAAAACAATTCTTAACTCTCTCCCTTCTTGAGATGTACTTTCCTCCATCATTCTTTGATATTATGGTACATCTCACCTCACATCTCGTCAAAGAAATTTTCTTTCTTCGACCTGTTTTCTTGCATTAGATGTATCCGTACAAGAGATACATGGGTGTTCTTAAGAAGTATGTTAGGAACCGTTCTTCACCCGAGGGTTGCATCGCACAGGGTTACTCTAGCGAGGAGGTAGTAGAGTGGTGTGTCGAGTACATAGACCCGAATAACCCAATTGGTGTGCCTCACTCTTGCCATGAGGGTAGACTAGCAGGTCAAGGAATCTTGGGCAAGCAAACACTCACTCCGGATCCAAAGGCATATGACCAAGCTCATTTCCTCGTGTTGCAACAATCGAGCGAAGTGTCACCATACATCGTTGAGCACAATCACATGCTTTCTGCAGAGAACCTGTCTCGTACCGAAGCTTGGATCACAAAACAACACATGAAAATGTTCAACAGCTAGTTTTGAGATCGGATCGCACAATCGAAAACCCTAGTGAGCGAATCGATCAGGCAGCTAGCAGTAGGCCCTATATAAACTGTTACAACATATCAAGGTTATCATATAAATGGTTATATATTCTACATATTTGATAAAGATAGCAAGAGCACAAACCAGAACAGTGGTGTTCGTATAGATGCCTATGACAACAACAATGTAAGGAGCACATATTACGGTTAGATAGAGGAGATTTGGGAACTTGACTACCTAGGATTCAAGGTAGCTTTGTTTCGATGCCGCTGGGTCAATGGAACAAAAGGTATTACGGTCGACTAGTATGGATTCACAAGTGTAAATCTAACTCAGGTCGGCTATAAAGAAGAACCTTTCATGCTCGTTAAACAAGTTGCTCAAGTATTCTACGTGCCTGATACGACAAATAAGAAACTTCAAGTTGTCCTAGCTAGAAAAAGACGGATTGTAGGTATTGAAAATGTTTTTGATGAGGACGAGTACAATCAGTTTGATGAGATACCTCCTTTCGCCACCTCAATTATGCCATAAGTTAAACTAGACGAGAAGACTCCGTACCTGTGCTCCGACCATTGTGAAGGATTGTACGTTAAGAAAGTAAGAAAACAGAAGGTGTAAAGGTTAAATTATATATATATAAGAAGTGTTGTGTTGTGATGATCACTATTCATTGTAATTTCATGCACGTTTGTCTTTTAAGTGTAAGATGTACTTATACTGAGTTATGTAATCTATGTGGAATGAAAGTTAAAATACTGAGATGTGGGTGGTTTGTACAAATCTTACTGATTTGGGTATGTAATATATGTGTAATGAATTTTTCTGGCAAGTCATATCTATGACATAAATTGAAATCTGGACAATGTTGCCAAATTATTAGTGATGGACGCCACACAATACCCATCACTGTTGCTACGTCATTAGTGATAGGTGGTTCTGCTCGCCCGTCACTAATGACTAAACAACAGTGACGGGCGTTACATTCTGCCCGTAACTGATAATTCAGCCATACACATAACTGCAGGCAGTTAATGAAGATAAGTAGATGGCATATTAATTGCCATTAGTGCAGCCCCTTTAAATACCCTGGCTGCCTGCATTTCGACTTCAGAACACTAAATGCCTGATTTTCTCTTCTTTCTATTCCTACTTCTCTTTTTTCTTGGCCATGGAGGCTTGTGGTGGATGTTGCTTGGCTTGATGCATCCACCGGCGTGTGGAAACGTCAGACTAGGTTTCATTCCACACAAACTGATCCATGATGTCGTTAAATAGTAGCACAACACTTGTGCGGTCACTTTTATAGGTGATCTTAAGTGACGGGTGGTAACTACCGTTCGTTACTGATAATAAGTCATAAGTGACGGGTGGTAGTTATTACCCATCACTGTGAGGAGTCATCAGTGACGGGTGATAACTACCACCTGTTACTACGGGGAGTCATCAGGGACGGGCGGTAGTTACCCTCGTCACTGATGACTCCCGCTTATTAATAGGTGGGTCCCGAAGTGAATTGGCACACATTCAATTCGCGCAACCCTAACCCTAGCCTCTCACCGGCGCCATCGCCTTCGTGCTCCTCGCTGGCCCACCATGCTCCATTCCGTCCTGGCCATCCGTTCAGTCCCACGTGGCCTCCGTTCCGCTGTCCGTTCCATCACGTGTGGCCTCCGTTCCGCCGTCCGTTCCATCGCGCGTGCCTCAGTTCGGTCGCGTGTGGCCGACCCTACTCGTAGCCAACTCGGTTGCATCCTCCTCCTCCTAAGGTCCTCCTCCTCCTCTGACATGGCTATGGTATGTGACTTGGTGAATGTGTGGATATTTTGTGGAAATATTGCTTTGTGGATAATTGGTGAAAATATTGCAATGTGGAAAATTTGTAAAAATATTGCTTTGTGGATAATTTTTTACTAAATTTGCTCAATGAAGATGATGCTATTTGTGAAATATGAGGATGTGTCTGACAATTAAGGTTCATTTTTCGGTTTTCACAAATTTGTTCATGCAATGATCTCTCATTACGTGCTAATATTATTATTCCTACATTTTATTCATGCAATGTTCTTTCATTATGTGTCTTTCATAGTTTTATTACATGCAATGTGGAAGTATTCTTTTATGAATTGGTTGTCACACACACCTATGAATTAAATTGTAGCCTAGTGGTGAGGAGGCCATTAAGTTGGCAGCCCGATATCTGAGAGCAATCATGTTCAATGTATATTAGGTTACATTCATATGGTTATTAAATTTTAGTTTATAAAATCATCTAAGAGAAATTGTTTCAGTTGTATGTACCTCCGTTCGTTAACATTGTACTCATTACATTATTTTTATTTTACTTTTTAAATTAATGTTCTTTGTTACATTTCTATTTCATCCTAATCAGAGTATACTTATTGTTTCAGTTGGTTTTTCAAGAGTCTCTTGTTTCTTACCTCATTCTAAACAAATTTTGAAAAACGAGTTAGAGTCGCGTAACCGATTACGTCATCTCCCGTTCGGGAGTGTTGGATTATAAATATGACCAGGCAACTGGTCATATTTATAGGAAGATGCTCCCAAATTGTCCATGCACTTTAGAAAGTCTGGGAATGTGCGGCCCTCGTAGCTGGACCACGTGGTCCCGTACGGTTCCAGATAGAGTTTCAGTGGTGTCTCCCTATTGTTCTCCGGATACACAACCCTCTCGACCCCAAGTCGAGACGTGTATTTAGAGAACAGCGGGGAGATGCTGCCAAAATTCTCTCTGGAACCATACGGGACCACGGGGCCCAGTTACGCGGGCCGCACATCCTCGAATGGGATTTAGGATCTATCTTTGCCTATTAGTGCCCAAAGTCTAACGTCGTACATTCGTACATTTTTTGTAATGAAATAATAATGTCTCCCTTCTCTTTATATTTAGATGTCTAGCCGTTTCTCTGCCGGGTCTTCTAGCTTCACCGATGAGGTCGAGCTAGCAATCAAGAAGCCAAGGACGCAAGCAAAGTGGCCAACGAATAAGATAACCGTCAAGGTGGTCGACAGTGATGGCCTGTCAACAGATAAAGTGGCCTTGCAGTGGCTGAGGAACCTTGCAGGACTTATTGCATGGGAGAGGGTCCTGTTGACCCTGAGGAAGTTCGACGATCTCAGTCGAGAGCAGAAGACTGCATTCTTCAATGACGGGATCAACAATTTCCTCGAGTTTCCTGAGAAAACAAATGCAGCAGCTGTAAGGACTGCGATAAAGAGGATATCCAAGCTATGGAGGTCTCATAAAAGCAAGCTTGTCTCAAACTTTATTGCTAAAGACCTCGTGCCCTTCACAAAGTACCCGTTCCTGAAAAAAGAGGACCGGGCGTAATTTGTCAACATGAAGAGCTCAGCTGAGTTCAAGGCAGAAAGCTCTGCCAAGAAAGAGCTCCGGGCTAGGGATAAGCTACCCCACAACCTTAGCACAACTAGCTACGTGGGGATAAAAGATAAGTGGTTGGCCGAAGATGCCAAGATGGCCACTGAGAGCAAAGAACATATGTGGCAACAGTTTCCCGATAGAGCACAATCATTTCTAAGGGCTCGGGGGAGACTGACAGAGAGCGGTGAAGTAACGTGGACCTCGAGCGAAGCAACGTCAGTGGCTCAGAAGGTCAGAGATCTGGCCGTGCAGGCGTCACAAGAATCATTCACTGTTGTGCGGGAGCAGGATGAGCTAACAAGTGCTCTTGGCAACCCAGAGCACCCTGGTCGCGTGCGGGGCGTCTCTAGCTCACAAGGCAGGAAGCAAGGATGCTGACATGTACAAGAAGCGAAGAAGGTTCGGGGGAATCTATGTGGAAGTGCTCTCTACGAAAATCAAGAAGGATCTTTATGCAGATATCACGAGAAGCTTAGCTCTACAGGGTATCGTCCTTCTAGATCAAGCTACATTGGATAGCCCTGCTTGTGTCAGAAAGAGCACCTGTGCATCAAGAGAGGTCGAGCAGCAACAACCAGAAGTGACCCCACAATCTTGCAGTGGTTTGGATGATAGGATTGACCGGCTAACTGAACCAACCACATTCAAGCTTATCATAAAGCCTGGGGGTTTCAGATTGAGGTGGCAAGGGGTGTGGTCTACCCATATCAGCATTAGCTGCACAACTTGCCGATAAGGGAGGGATTTGCAGTGGTGTCTATCGATTTTGTGCACCCCAACATGGAAGACATCGCATTGCCTATTCCTTCGAATGATGAAATCATCGCTCTACGCGATGCATATCTAACAAGGGTACAATGGAAACGAGTGGATATTTTCATCGATGCCGAGACTACTGCAATCCAGGCTCGTGCTCAACCTCCTGGTACTCAACCTCCTGCAGCTCAACCACTTGTTGCTCAACCTCCAGCTGCTCAACCTCTTACTGCGCCTGCTGCTCAACGTCCTGCACCTGTCGAGCAAGGTAAAAATGCCACCACTGTGCCACCGCCCAAGAAGACCAAAACAAAGAAGACCACCAGCAGAAAGTCCAAAAATGTTGCGAAGCCTAATGTGGTGTCAGCTTGGACTTAGGCACACCCTATGTACCAAGCTGGGAAGGCTTTGCTGTCTCAAGATCAGCTAAGGAAGGGTGGGCAAGCCTTAATGGACCTCCATGCATTCTACCTAACTGGCTACAACAACAATAAATTTTTAGTTATTGTAACGTACAAGCAACAAAATTTCTGGACCAGCGACAACTACACCACTTGAATGGACATTATGTCCTACTACTCTTCGCCCCCAAGTGGAACATTGTATGGTACATTGACTCGGCAAGACCGTTGGGACTGAATGGTGACCGCACCGAGAGGGACTTCTCAGTAATCAGAAGTATAATCGACGAGTAAGGTTTTCTTCACTTTATTACTACAAGTTTAACCTTTAACCTATTCTGACCTAACTTAATTTTGTTGTACCTCGTTACAGAGCTTTCAGTGTCGGTCTTAGTACATCAAAAGCAACGCAACGCAGACAGTTGGTGCATAAAACCGCAATACCGATAAGTCTCTAAATGTTTGCCCTTTCAACTTTAATGTGTCGTCCAAACTATTCGTGTATTTCCATAACAGTGCTACAGTCAACCTCCTGAAAACCAATGCGGGTTTTATGTTGCACACCATATGATGCTGGCCCTGAAGATAGCGGATCTTAAATCACTTGACGTAAGATATTATCATGTACTTCATTTCTGTGTTGAATTTACTTTTCACTTATGTAAACATCGACTGACGTAAAAAACTAAATTTGTAGGAATTCAACATACCTGAAGGTAATCTTAGCGAGGCTGAGTTGCAGGACATCCGTTCACGGCTAGTGGCATTCCTTGTGGAGCAAGTCTTCAAACCGGCTGGTGCTTTCTATTATAAAGGCTAGAATTAATGTTTGTTGGTTGTAAACTTGTGATGTAATATAACTTGTAACATTTGGTGAAATCTGTGATGTTTGCAATACAATTTTTGATGTATGCTTTATTTGTGCAATACAATTTATGATGATAGCATTCTGTGTTGTTTGTAATGTACAATGTTAGCTACCAAATCCTAGCTTTGATTCAGGATACAGTCTAAAAAAATTATTTTTTACAATATGACCATAACATTAGTGACGGGTCTGAATAAATACCCATCACTAAAGGCTCCCAATAGTGATGGGTGTCAGTTACTCCCCGTCACTAAAGGGTCCCTCCAGGTCCACTTGCGTCCGGTATGACCCCATTTAGTGACGGGTAGCTACTGAGACCCGTTTCTAAAGGTTTCCAATAGTGACGGGTGTTAGGTACTATCCGTCACTATAGTTTTACCTTTAATGACGGGTCACGATATACACTCGTCACTAAAAGGGGTCATGCCAGACGCCTGAAGGGACCCTTTGGTAACTGGTGTTTACCCGTCCCTAATGACAGGGCTTTACTGACATGATAAGAGTGACGGGGGACATGTCCGTCACTAATGTACGTTATAACCCGTCACTAAAGTGCTTTTTTATGGTAGTGTTTACTAATACCCAGACTAATTTATCAGTGCATGATGGACAACCTCGTTAACTAACTCCTAGAATGACTTCCCCGGGCTATGCGGGCTCTGATTGCTTGATTCTCCTAGTAAAGCTAGTACCACGAGTTGGTTCTTCTGAATTGGCTCGCGTCGAGTCATGCTGCATGATTCTAAACATAACTTCTAAAAATCTTTGAGTGTCTGTTCTACTTCTTTCCTCTGCTCATCGGTCAAGGTCTCCATGGTGACTGGGATATTGTTATTGGTGTTCTTGAAATATTTCCCTGCCATAGTACCAATGAAGAGGCACCAACTTGTGGAAATTCGTGATGAAGTCCTACTAGGCATGCCAAGAAAGTGTGTTGACAAAAATATCACACAGGGATCTTTGAATATTCACACTCGAAGGCCTGGGAGAGCCTGCTTTGCTCTAGTGTAGGTCCTAAAAACCCGGAGGTGTACAGAACATGCTAGTCAATTTGACCTGCAATTGACAAGGAAGCAAGCATGAGTTATTCTAATGCTATCGGCGATGGCCCATCAGCATCGGCTCCGATAGCACACGGAATAGCTACTATTGGGGGAATTAATTCACGCCGTACTTTAGAAAATCATCTAAGATTGGCTAAGAGCCTGGATTACCCTTCGAAGGATTAAAGCTTCGAGCTATACCATTGAAGCCCCCTCCTGCCTGAAGGATTCCTCGAAGAGCATAGGCTTCAGGCCACGTATGCCGAAGCCCCCTCAACGATACCGCTTCAGAGGCCATAAACCGCTTCAAAGCCCGAAGCCCAAAACGAGGGGTATACGTCCTCTCTGATGGGATGTATACTTTACAGCACTACATCATCTCTTTTACTGTGTTATCCCTACTTATATTACACTATGTATTACAGCTATAGTCAGTTGTAAGTAGGGGTAATAACGTATTACCCTCTATGGATTGTGTCTATAAATATCCCCTCTTTACTGCTAGAAGAGGGACCACAAAATACTTCGTATTACAGCAATGCACATACTCCTAGATGTAAGGTGTTACTCCATTCGGAGGTCTGAACCGGACCCAAACACTCTGATTAGATTCCAAGCCCTTCGAGGCTTATAGAACCTATTGTGTAATAATTTATTACACCAACAGTTGGCGTCGTCTGTGGGGATCCTATTTCTAAACTAGCCTCTCTACCACAATTCCTGATCAACTTTGAAGCATGCCTCCAAAGAAAGGCAAAGGCATGGCCCCCACCCAGAGGTCCACTCGGGTTTTGAAGGCCATGATACGTTCGGAAGCCCCTCCCGCTGAGGCCAATGTGAGGGGCTCTGAGGATCTCACGAACCTCGGAGGCCTATCCAGGGCCGTGGAGCGCACCATGGACCTCCCCTCAGCAAACCTCGCTTCAAGGGTTATGGAGCACACCGCAGCCCTCTCGACGATGAACACCACCTCCAGGCTAGTGGGGCCCGCTATGGCCCCCTCGGAGGTGGTCCCCCGCAAAGCTGCAGGGCCCTTGCGCTCGGCCACGTTGCCTCCCCCGATAGCACTGTGGACCGATAATGTTCGGTCATGGGAGCTGGGGGACCCCTCTCAGCAAGACGGAGCCCTAAGAGATGTTCAGGCCTCCGAGCTAGCCTCACTGTGTGCGGAGGTCTTAAAGTGGCATCAAAACGCCACCGACTAGGCGCACGCTCTGAAAACCTGCATCAACCCTCCGATGCCCACCATCATCACCCTGAGTGACCATGGAGAGCAAGGGTCTCAGGAGCAGGGGCAAAATGCCTCCTTCGATGACAGGTCACCGCTGCACCCTGACCTTCAAATGGTCCAGTACCACCAAAAGTTTTGAGCCACGAAGCTGTCGAAGTACTTTGGGGATTCAGACCCCGATGAGTTCACGCGCTCCTATGCCCTCACAATTAAAGTCAGTGAAGGTGAAAGGGACACAATAGCCAAATGCTTCCCTTTGGCCCTCGAAGGCATAGCCCTTTGGTGGTTCTAGTCTCTCAAGCCCAGCTCCATCAAGTCCTAGGAGCACCTACGAAAGAAGTTCACTAGCAACTTCCAGGGGACTTACGTGGCCCCTATGTCCACTGGGAGCCTTTTTTAGGTGAAGCAACAGCCCAGAGAGACCCTCCGCCAATATTTCCAATGCTTCGCCTACACGAAGTCCTAGATCAAGAGACTCTCAATGTCATATGTGGTCAATGCAGCTCGTGAAGGGGTCACCCATGTAGGCCTCCTCGACAAGCTATATCGGAAGCCCATTTCTTCGATGGCCTAGCTTATGAAGTATTTCGAGGAGCATGCCTATTCTGAGGAAGGGCAACTCCGTAGGAACGCCACCATCACATGAGTCCAGGCACCAAAGGTGCAAGCTCCGAGTCTGCTGAAGCCAGCAAATGTGGAGGCTAGGGCTCCCAAACCCAAAAAAAGCAAGAAGCACTTCCGTAGCGAATTGTTAAACATTGCTGGGCCCTGACCTCCAAAGTTCCAGCAAGGCCAAGGACGGAGCCGAGGCACTAGGCCAAGGCCAGCAGCTAGACCCCCTGTCCTAGGTCAGAGCTTCTTCTACAACGTGCATGGTGCCAACCGCAGCCACAGCACTGACACCTGTAAGGCCATCTTGGCCCTGCGGGAAGATTACCTTGAGCGGACTGTAGGTCGAGGGACGACTGATCGAGTCCCTGAAGCCACCCACCCGAAGCATGTTTAGGCCATGACCCATGCTGAGCCAGACGAAACGCTACCCTGAGTCCCAGCGGCAAACATAATGCCACCCCCGAAGGTTGAGAATGCACCAGGGCCCCTGAAGTGGGTCGTGCTCCCAATCTCTGATGGCAGAGCACTTGGAAATCTGTCCAAGCGACACATGAGTATGTCTATGAAGTAGGGCATATCGGAACCTCATCCTCGACCTCGTCAATGCTATAGTGGGCCCATGTGCCAATCTCCTTCACCGCTGAAGACGCCATTGGGATCAAATTCCCACACATGGACCCCCTCGTTATCTCCACCGACATCGCTAGCACCGTGGTGTGGTGAGTTCTCATCGATGGTGGTAGCTCCGCAGATATTATTTTCGTGCATGACTTCGACCAGCTTTACATCTCTCGAAAGCATCTCCTTCCAGCTACGAGGCCTCTGTAGGGGTTTAATGGGCCTCCCCACAAAGCAATAAGCCAAATCGGCCTCGAAGTCGCCTTCGGCGATGGTAACCTCACGTGCACAGAAGAGATCATCTTCGATGTCGTCGATGCCACATATGCGTACAACACTATACTTAGGAGGGGTACTTTGAACTAGTTCAGAGCAGTCGCGCACCATAATTATTTGTGCATTAAGATTCCCACTTAAGGAGGGTCCTCACAGTGCTTGGGGACCAAAGCATCATGCGAAGAGTCGAATACGGCCATATCGCCCCCCTCGATGCTCGTCAAGTACACTTAGTTCAAGCACAAGAGGGAGGAAGCATGCCCTTGGAAGAATAGTGAGGACCTGCCATCAAACCCTGGCCTGACGGGGAAATAATCACCTAGGTAATTTTTAAAGGAGGGCTCAAGTACCCTCTGTAGTTCAGAGGTGATTTAAGCCCCAAAAAACTTGCCTCGCTCGAAGGAACCTTAAGGTCTAACCTCGATGTCTTCGCATGGATTGATGAAGACATTTCAGGAGTAGATCGAAGCTTTATCGAGCAGTCCTTGCTAGTAAACCCTCGAGCTCATCCAGTTCGACAAGGCCTCCACAAGTTGTTGGTAGAAAGAGCAAGCCTCACCAAGATTAAAGTAGAGAAGCTACTTTGTGCCGGGGTCATACGGGAGGTTAGCCATTCAGAGTTGCTATCGAACCCCATTTTTATAAAAAAGAAGAATATAGGAAAGCGGCGTATGTGTATCGACTATACTTCGTTGAATAAATCATGCCCCCATGACCCCTACCCCATGTCTCGCATTGACCAACTCTGTAGGACCGAAAAGGCGACCAGAGGGGGGGTGAATGGGCGCAAATTAAAAATGCAGTGGAAAATACAAATACCCCCAAAACTTCAAACAATGAGAATATCAGCCTTGCAAGTGACTCAAGAAAGCTCAGCACAAGATTGTCCAATAAAGATCACACCAGGCAAGCTGATATCTCAAAAACCTTCTCAAAAGCACTCTTCAAGAATAACAACAAGTATTCAACTCAGAACCTCTAACAAAGATCTCTACTAACACGAAACAAACACAAGAATACAAAGAAAAGCATTCATTGTGCAACTTGAAAAAGTAACGTGTCAGTAAGCAATAAGTAAGCCCTAGATCA
>KE373001.1:649149-659608 GCA_000418225.1 Zizania latifolia | reverse complement strand
ATATATATGAGATCCTTTCTCACATATCACAGTGATTTAACATTCATGGTCAATCTGCACATCTGTGTTCCGTTTCTCATTTTATGCCTGATGCGCTGCTTGAAAAGCAAAATATAAATTATGCAACTAGCAAATGGCGCTGTTTATTGAAGTTTCTGTGGGATATATATATGAGCGTACTATCTATACCTGAGTTTACAAGAGTCGTTGTTGATAGTTCCTAGTTATCGATCACATACAGAAATTTTATAGCATCACATGACACGTGGTCTAGCACGATCTAAGACTCTAAGTAATATCTATCCTACGAAATGGATTTTTTTAAACAAAATAATATTTTTTGTGAAATTACAATATTGATATGCTATTTTAGAAAATTGTAAAACTAGACCCCTGTTGACAACAATTCCTGTCGACCTTTCAACTGTCCACAGATATCCATTGAGCCCACAACATGCACCGGACCAGAAGAAACCTAACTTGCCCATCCACATGCGCGCCAGAAGCTAGCGCAGCGCGTCCACCCACGCAAAACCGTTGCCCATGGGGTCTGCCCACGCTGCACGCGCTTAATGCCACGTCAGACGTCGTCCCTGCCGTAGGCCCCTCCCATCGACCATTGAAAAGTCAGCAGGGATCCTATCGGCAGTTAAAATGTCAACAGGGGTCCTGTTGACTGTTGAAATATCGACAGGTCCTGTCGACATGTCGACATGTCTAGTTTTGTAATTTTCTAAAATGACATTGTAATTTCGCAAAAAATATTATTTTAAAAAGCATCTATGAAATATGTGTACAACAAATATGTATTGTATTTAGTCAGGGATATATTGACTCATCTCAGACGTGTAAAAAATCGACATAGATATTATCATTTGTGCTGATTAATAATAGCAACCCATGATAGATGGCTTTACTATATGAGAACAGGTAGGCCACTCTAGATATAACAATTATTTTCAACCGTATTTAACTAGGAAACATGCGAGTAAGGAGGTCATGGATCGTTACCACTAGACGCGCATCACAACGGAAGAAGAATTGAAACAGTTGATCTAACGTAGATGCTCGTCGGTGTACAGGAAGTAGTCGATCACGTCACGAATAGATCACCTCGTCCTCATCCTTGTCCTAGTAGCAGCCTCGCCGATCAATGCAATAACAACAGCGACACCTCCACAGAGTCCACACGTATGGGGACGGAGCATCGTGCTCTAGTGTGCTAGTACCATGTGCCTGACTAGGTTTCGAGGCTAGCTGAGGTGTAGGTGGCGGCTAGGGTTTGTGGCAAGATGATATGTAGCCTTTGTCCCTACTTCACATATTTATAGAGTGTGCTAATGGGCTTCCACATCTCTAATGGATCAATATCCCTTTGGCCAAATCCAAATTATTTATGACTACCTCTTAGCATATCACCAATATTTACCACCCATCATGGATGAGAGTTCGTTCCATGTTAGTTAGCTTTACTCATCATCATTTGTGATGAGTAGTAATAAAAATTCATTATAAATGACCCATCTATGATAGGTGATAATAATGATCTATCACAGATAATTTATCTATGATGTGTCGATAGTTATAACCCATCACAGATGATATTTTTAATATTAAAAAATAATTTATTTAATTGCTAGCCTTAGGTATGCTAGTCATGTCCTTTGTATGGTCACATATTAAATATGTGTGTATTTTGCATTCTTAACAACACACATATATTATTTAACATTCTTAACAACACATACATTGGATAATCATATTTACATAACATTTTATAAGTGAAATCACAAACATCAATAATTGGGTCTTATGAGGAGGAATAAGTTTCTATCAAGAAGACACTACCTCAGCTTCATCAACAACCAACTGGTTGGATCCTCGGATAAGCACGGTTGCTGTCCTTTCCTTACCCTTGATGCCATTGATCTTGATAATCTTACTCTCCCCAATAGAAACCTCCTCAACACGAGGCTAGTTCTAGCAAGTCATCATCATTATCTAAGATAGGATCGTTAGCGATAGACAATAATAGTCATTAGTGACGGACGTGAAACCTACCACTCTTATCACATCGGTAAAGTTCAGTCATTAATGACAGTTGTATTCCTATCACTAATCGATCACTAGTGATGGATGTATATGTTGGCCTGTCAATACTAGTCGACTATTAGTGTGGACAAACATGTTGGCCTATCACTTAAGGCCTAACTATTAGTGATAGGTGAACATCAGGGAGGCTGTCACGGTTTAGAAGGACCAGTGCAGTGGTGTCGTCGTAGGCACAACTTCTAGGGTTGCCAATGGTGATGATGAAAGTCAGGGCAAGCAACAATGGTAGTGGATCTCGTGCGTTTTTGTGAAGTTTGCATAAGGGACTTAACTAAAATTTAGATGAAATATGCGGGAACTACCTAACGTCTCTCTAAAATATGACAAAATACTGGTGGGTGGTAGTTATGACCTGTCATAAATGATTCATCTTTGATAGGTCATAAGTAGCACCCTCCATAGATGACACATCATCTATGATTGTTAGTACCAATAAACCGATATAGAAAGCATGTGTTATCTATAACGGATTAAATATTATGGCCTGTCAGATGACCTACCATCTGTGAAGGGTTCTAGTTATAGTCTATAAAAAAAAATTGTGACAAAGAATAATATCGTAACTATCACAGATGTTGACCTATTTGTGATGGATCATGCTTACCTGATTTTCTTATACTTATCTTATACGATCATTTTTCGAAGTTAGAGATATTGTAATGTCGGACGGATTGCTATTATTTGTTACAAATGACACATCATGTATTTACGTTTCTGGCGTTGTGAGTCATACAATAATTTTACAATTTTGTTTTCTCTCGGCTTCTCTGTATAATCGAAGGAGGCCGCGTTATACAGCTAAAGTTAGCTGGCTGGCTAGCCCTGCATGCACACAGGCTAATAAGACAACATAACTGTCATTATTATTCACCAAACATTAATTCGCTACGTCACTGTGAGACCTTTCTGATGGATAAGATACAATATGATATGCAAGTTGACCAATTTGCGACTTCTAATTAATCTGTAGGATGATGTATATATGTACGAAAAGACCAACTATATACTACTATGTGAATATAACAAATTTTACAATTTAAATTGTAACAACTTAGTACTTATAAAAGATATTTTTTATCTTCAAAATATATATACTTTTTTCACTTAATAATTCATTACTTCACCTAATTATTTCTTGACCCACACATATCTACTCAAGAAGAATACTATGATATGATATTATTCTTATCTGTCTGTTTAATATATATGTCTAACCCTAACTTGATATGTTTTAATTATGAATTGGCATCGCCGGCCTGGTTTAAAAAAATATGAATTGACAGTCTTGTGTTAGTCCGTACCGGACAAAGAGATCTCCGTAGCTCGAAATTTGTATCGGTTAGAAATGTAGCATCTCCTGGAAATTTAAATGAAATTACTATTTTTTACATACACTATTAGAGAAGTGGGATTTTATCTACCTTTTTAGTACCCATTCTAATTTGAGCCGGTACTAAAAGATCCCTGTAACAGTCAAAAAACGAAGAGAAAGTCAAGTATAGGTAAAACTGGTACTAATAAATAGTATTAGTACCGGTCGAAAGACAGCCAGGTACTTTACTTAGTAGTATCAGTCAAGTTCTCCAACCGGTACTAAAAAGGGTCGGGATACTAACCGGTACTAATAAATATGGTACCGAAGGGTCTCCTAACCCAGTACTAAAAACTTAGGCTTTAATACTGGGTGAGGATACCAACCGGTACTAATAAATATGGCACCGGAGGGTCTCCTAACCTGGTACTAAAACTCTTTATTAGTGCCGGATATTTTTTCGATCCGGTACTATCATGATGAACAGTATAAATTGGCTCCTCTCTAGCACCACCAGATAGCGTCTGATGCAAGGAGAGGAGGTTATAGTAGCTGCTGAAATTTCAATTCTTTGCGATGATCTTAAGCTTGTGGGTGCTTGAAGGTTAGTAGCTCTATTCTTTACTGTAAGACCAACTTGATGCTTGATTTGTAAAATGTGATACTTTGATTTCTGTAGCTTGTGATGTGTCGGTGATCGAACAAAGTGGAACATAGAGGAGGTTACAGTAGCTGCTAAAATTTCAATTCTTTGTGCTGATCTTGAGCTTGCGGGTGCTTGAAGGTTAGCAGCTCCATTCTTTACTATAAGATCAACTTGGTGCTTGATTTGTGAAATGTGATACATTATCTAGATGGACATATGGGCAGATTTGTGAAAAATGTGATACTGTGATCCCTGCAACTTGTAATGTACCAGTGATCGAACAAAGAGGAACAGAGAGAAGGTTATAGCAACTGCCGAAATTTCAATTATTTTTAGTGATCTTGACACTACCACAGAACCACTTAAAAGTAGCGCCATATCATTGTCGGTTATCTCCAAGCCGGCACTGAAGCTATATCACTATCAGTTTAAAAAATAAAAGCTATTAAATTTTTTAAACTTGAATAGAACCGGCACTGTTGCGCAACTTTCAGTACCAGTTGTAGCCACGAACCGCTACTGATACTATCACTGATAGTGACACTATCAGTGTCGGTTCTATTACGAACCGACACTAATAGCTACTCTCACATGTATATATAAACCACTCATTCCACGAGGTCACTGCTCACTGTCCTCTCTTCTTTTTTTTTTCTTCTCTTCTTCTTCTTAACCATTTCAATCGGTTGTCTTGTTTTCAATATCTGACACTTGCTACTCCTTGTTGTAGAGAAGGGAAACATCAGGGAAGAAGCCAGTGACCATGGTGAGCGTAGAGAAGATGAAGAAGGAGAAGAGAAGAGGTTTACTAGAGATGATGTGAAACTGTTTATGAACAGCTGCGGGCTCACCGACATCAAGAAGCAATCAAATACTATGTATAAAATCTCTTAAACATATTCTCTTTAGAAAAGCTTTCACGACTTTTTTCCTTCCTCATCTCACCATGTATTTCTTGCATGTATGTGTATGTATTATAAAGGCTTGTATATGTATGTATTGATGTATACTCTAGTCTTGTGGTTGGGTGTATGTGAAGTGGTGCTAACATAAATTTGTTGTATAATATCTCTGTGTACATGAAGTTGTAAGACAAATGAAATAAGCACCATCTTTTATCGTCTTTTGATCAAGTGCTTGAATCAATGTACAGAGTTTAAGATGGATGAATGAATGTATTTGGAGCTCATCCACATCTCTGACTGACCAATCAACTAGTGTCGTGAGCAATAACCAGTTATTACTCGATGTATGCTGTGCACTTTTAGTGTCGGTTCATAATAGAACCGACACTGATATTTACTTTCAGTGATGATTCGTAATAGAACCGACACTGAAAGTGAGTATCAGTGGCGGTTCATCATAGGAACCGACACTAAAAGTGAGTATTAGTGGTGGTTCGTAATACGAACCGACACTGAAAGTGGCTATCAGTGACGGTTTCAGAACCACCACTAATAATCGTGGACTATTAGTTCTGACTAATCAGAGATGATTCAAAACCTAAAACTGATGATGATTTTGACCCGACACTGATGTTAGTTTCTGCAGTAGTGTGAGCTTGCGGGTGCCAGAAGGTTAGTGAAATTATTGTTCGATGAACTTGGTGCTTGATTTGTGAAATATGATACTTTGATTCCTGCAGCCTTGATCTATTTTCTAGTTATGATTGCTTCTTTTTGCTTGAGAGTTGCAAAAATTATGTTTTTTTGTGATTGCATGGCGCATGATACATTGGAGTTATATAAATCTAAATGTGTGAGCTCTAATTTTTCTCAATGGTGATAATATGTACATTTGTACATTTGTTAATGGCGATAATTTATCTTTTTTTCATTAGAGATGCTTCGGTCGATCAATATATTTAATTGGGCTAAAAAATATACTAAGATGTTGGTTAAATTTTCCTAATATGATTAAATCTAATTGTGCTATAATCTTGTTAATGTAAATGAACCGATAGTAGATGTACGACGCTGACCGACGCTCCGTAGAATTCAATCACGATGTACGTGATTTTCTCAAAGTAGCGAAGGCCCAAAATCCTCCATCGGGTTTCATATGTTGTCGCATAGACTGCCAGAATCTGAGGATGTAGGTACCATTCACTTCCACTTGCTCTCAAGGGTATTCATGCTAAATTATATTTGTTGGACGAAGTATGGAAAAAATAGTGTTATATAGGAAAATGACGATGAAGAACAAGTCAACAATAACATTTCAGGCTTCACCCAGTACGAATCCAATGTAGATACCAATGTTGTGGAAGACGATGACCTAGAACAGATGTTGTGTGATGTAGAGGATGACTTTGATTATGAAATAGACCTTAAAAAGTTTGAACGCTTGTTAGAGGACCACCGGACATTGTTGTACCTGAATTGTAAAAATGGAAAGAAAAAATTGTGTACGACACTAGATTTGTTGCAATAGAAGGCGATAAATGGTATGTCTAACAAATGATTCGATGAGTTGTTACGGTTCATTAAAAATATGCTTCCAAAGGGTAACAATTTGCCTCAAACAACATATGAGGCAAAACATGTTGTTTGTCCTCTATGATTAGAAGTACAAAAGAACATGCATGTCCCAATGATTGTATTCTCTATCGTGGTGAGGAGTACAAGTATTTAGATGCTTGTCCGGTGTGTAGCACATCGCGGTATAAGATTAAGCGTGATGACACTGGTGACGTTGACGGGGACCATCACAGGAAGAGGGTTCCTGCTAAGGTGATGTGTTATTTCCCCATAATACCACGGTTGAAGTGTTTGTTCGCAAACAAAACACATGCTAAATTGATGCGGAGGCACAAAGAAGAGCATAAGAAAGATGGAATATTTAGACACCCCGCTGATGGGACCTATCGGTGAATCTCCGATCAATCCACCCAAGGGGGTACTCGAGATGGTGATTAGATATGTATAAGGGAAGCGCAACGGCTTCGAACCCGATGGTCGACTCTAGAACACAAGAGCCAAGGTTTATACTGGTTCAGGCCTCTTAGAGGATAATAGCCCTACGTCTAGTGTTTTGGTGTGTACTATGATGGTGGATCTTACAATACGACGCGATCAAGCTATGGAGGCTTGAGGCGTCAAAAGCAAGAAAAAATATGGTAGAACTAGATGGCTAGATGATGTGAATAAACGAGATTGGATTAGATGCCTCTGGGGGTTATCGCCTCCTTTATATACTCAGGAGGTGAGCCCAACAACCCAGGACTCTATCTCGAGTAGAACTTAAATTGCCTACCAAACTTGGACGCTAAATCCATAATTACAAGGATTCTGGTTCAAATAAATTTTTTGATATCATATGCAGAGCTTAACTATCCGATAAGAACTCAACTTTCTTTATTAGAATCAAACCCCTGTTTATGGGTCATACTGGATGGTCAATGCTGGTCTTAGCCTACCCTTGGTCCGGTCTGATAAGCCCAACTACGGGGTACCCAGAGGTCCTATCCTTGATAGGACCCCGTGGAGAAATTTTAACAAAAAATACCTAGACTTTGCAAATGAGATAAGAAACATAAGTTTTGGTCTGAGTACGGATGGCATGAATCCTTTCGGTGATTTGAGCAGTAGTCACATACCTGGCCTGTGACTCTATGTATCTATAACATTCCTCCTTGATTGTGCATGAAACAAAAGTTTATTATGATATTGGTTTTAATCTAAGGCCTGAAGCAACCTGGCACTAACATTGATGTGTGCCTCAAACCATTGGTCAATGAATTATTATCGATGCGGAATGATGGTGTATTTGTATGGGATGAGTACAAATGGGAGAACTTCACCATACGAGCTATGTTGTTCGTAACCATAAATGATTGGCCTGCACTTGGTAACCTGTCAAGACTGACTATGAAGGGATTCAAGGCTTGCATCTAATGTTTGGATGATACCGACAACATGTATTTGCTAAATTATAGGAAAGTCAAGTACATGGTCCATCGTCGATTTCTTGCTACCAACCACCCGTTAAGAAAGAAATGTAAGCATTTCGGTGGGGCAACGCAACACCGTATTAAGCCTATTCATCGTAATGGGAGGCATGTATTCGCTATGGTCAACGATCTAAAAGTGTTATTTGGAAAGGGCCATGGTACCAAATCTTCAAAGAGTACAGGTGAAAGCGCAAAAATATGGAAAAAAGTCCATATTCTGGATCCTATCTTATTGGGAAGACTTAGATGTCCGTCACTTAATTGACATGATGTATCTCGTGAAGAATCTTTGCGTCAACCTACTAGGCTTCCTAGGTATATATGGGTTAGGCAAAGATACGCTACAAGCAAGGCAAGACCTACAAGATATGCAACAGCGAGTTGACCTACACCCGAAACTAAGAGATAATAGCGTATACTTACGTCCCGTCAGCTACACGCCTAGTAAGGATGAGAAGAAAAGCATGTTTGAATGCTTGAATACTGTGAAGGTCTCATCTAGATACTCCTCCAATATAAAGAGATTGATAAATATGAAAGAGAAGAAATTCGTACACCTAAAGTCTCATGATTGTCATGTGCTGATGACACAGTTGCTTCCGATTACAATACGGGGTATTCTACCAAAAAATATATTAGAGATACAATCACAAATCTATGTGCATTATATTCTTTCATGAAATTTCATAGAAGGTAATTGATCCAGACCAACTAGAACAGCCACAAGTCGATATGGTCTACTGTCTTGTTAGTCTTGAGATGATCTTTCCTCCATCATTCTTTTATATTATGACACATCTACTTATTCACATTGTCAAAGAGATAGGTATTCTTGACATTATATTCCTACACAACATGTTCCCTTTCGAGAGGACGTGGCGGTCCTAAAGAAGCATGTCTATAATCGTTCTCATCTAGAAGGATGTATCGCAAAGGGTTACGGAACAGAGGAGGTCATATAGTTTTGTGTTGACTACATTGATGACCACAACCCTATTGGAGTTCCTATATCACGCCATGAGGGGAGGCTAAGAGGAAAGGGCACACTTGAGAAGAAATCAATAATGATCAATGATCTGGCTTCGTTCACTAAAGCACACCACACTGTTTTGTAACAATCATCTTTGGTGGCTCTATACATCGAGAAGTATCAGGAGATCCTATACTCCAAACATCTTGGAAAGTCTGTGGCCTGGATTACACGTTAGCACATAGATAGCTTTGGCGGTTGGTTGCGACAGCACCTCATCGGTAATGTCTTGGTTGACAATCAACTGACCTAGTTGGCTAGGGGGCCATCATGCTCAATCTTGACATTTCAAGGTTACGAGATAAACGGGTATACATTTTACACGATGACTCAATACAACAAAAGCACCAACCAAAATAGTGATGTACATATAGATGCCATAGATAGCACTGGAAAGAAGAACTCCTATTTTGGTGTCATAGAGGAGATCTAAGAACTCGACTATGGACCTTTGAAGGTTCCTCTGTTTTGGTGCCAATGGGTGAAGCACAGTCAAGGTAGCTCTGATACCAACTTGTCAGGCTCAGAAATTCCAACCATTTGCTGACGGTTTATTGTATAGAAAGAATCCTCGTCCAAGAATCAGCCGAGGTACATAATAGACAATTTATTGAAAATCATAAGCATAATTGTTCACGATGAAATAAATAAAGTACTTTATTACAGAGGTGGCATTGGAACCTCAAAACACTAATGATAGAAATAAATGACTCCTATATAACGCAGCGACAACTCCACTCCACAGGTAGACTTGACTAGGCCTAGCTCAAAAGACGCCACCTTCATCTTCGCTGACAAACTCCTGTGGCAAATTTGAATACTCAACAAGCCATTCAAACGGAACATCAATAATGCTCAGGGATAACAAAGAGAGACATAATATGTCTAATTTGCATAAAACAACATTTAAAGAAAGATAGAATTTTCAAAAGTTGAACTAATTATGTTGAAAGATTTAAAACAGAATTAATCATTCACTAAATAACTCTACCTAGAGTCAGCAGACCCAAAACCAGCCAAACCGCTCTAAACTAGAACTAACCAGGTTAAACAGAATTAAACATCAGGTTAAATTAAGTAACAGTGAGGCTAATCATGAAAAACATTGCGCA
Organism: Zizania latifolia; assembly: GCA_000418225.1. Classification (NCBI taxonomy): domain Eukaryota; kingdom Viridiplantae; phylum Streptophyta; class Magnoliopsida; order Poales; family Poaceae; genus Zizania; species Zizania latifolia. The sequence goes on along the minus strand of KE373001.1, from coordinate 649,444 downwards.
TCTCGCCCTTAATCGTGGGCACGGCTATTCGAATAATTTTACTCTGATCAGAGGTGCACAACTTTACCCACAAGACACAACCCTACAACATGTCACCATGCGCCTCAATACTACCATGGTACCTCGGAAAAGGATTGTGATACGACCCTTTTGCCTAGATCCTCCAAGCTTCGCACCCTAGGTTGAGGAGCCATGGTGTATACCATGGGGATGATGAGTGATTATCAACGGGGTGAAGAAGATTAGAGATGAAGAGACTCGACCGTGATGGAGTTCGCACGTGACTCAGGTACAC
>KE373001.1:627864-638989 GCA_000418225.1 Zizania latifolia | reverse complement strand
AATCTTGTGCTGAGCGTTCTTGAGTCACTTGCAAGGCTGATATTCTCATTGTTTGAAGTTTTGGGGGTATTTGTATTTTCCACTGCATTTTTAATTTACACCCATTCACCCCCCCTCTGGTCGCCTTTTCGGTCCTACATAGGTGACCATCTATGCTAACACCCTAGCATAGATGCCCTTGGCTCTCTAATCCAGCAATAGCAGAGACTATGAAGAGTATAGGGCTACCGGTGATCTCGATGCTCCACTTAGGATCTCTAGGCTACAAGTCATACCATTAACCATGCTAGCTTGTGGTAAGTGCTGTAAGACATTACAACAGTAGCTCATGAACCAGTCCTTAAGTGTCATAAGTATGACTAGCTAAACCCTTGTACTCACAACCCACCTTAGTCAAATTTTAGTGAAATTAGTCATGAACTAGTTCAAAGGTAAACACTTAATCATATAAACCAGCATTAAGGTACATGTGGCATTTAATGAGCATAATTAAGTGACACTAGTTTCTAAGCAGGGCTAAGTAAACCTAGGCATTCCAATTAAATCATAATAAAGATTCAATACTGGTCAAATTATTAGTCCCAAGGTAATCAAGGAATGGGGTGATACAACAGGAGGCAATACAAGCAGGCTAATTCCCTTTCCGATGACATTCAAAAATAAATACACATTTGAAAAAAATAATAGCTTTAAACATAGGTACAATTATGATCAAAGAATAGATTTAGATGACTTGCCTTGCTACACAGAAATGAAAATAGGAGCTTCCTCGACGAAAACGGGCATCTCGGGGACTTCAGAAATTATATGACAAAGCAATTAATTACAAACAGTACATAAGATCAATCATTCTGTGTGTGAAACTATTTTTATTGTGTAGAGATCATTGTTAGTAAAATTATGCAATTTGAATGGTCAAATTTGGAGTTGAAATGAATTAGTTATGAATTTTTAAAGGTTTCAGCACTATTAGGGATTTTTAGAAAATAAAACAAAATTATGACGCAATAACAAATTATTTTTCTAAAGAAAATTTGAATTTATGGCGTTTGCAGGGGGTACGGGTGTCTGCACGCGGGGGCGACCATGTGGCAGCCACATGTTGCACACACAGGTGATGGCCTGAAAGTTGCCTAGACGGAGGTGAATAGGCGATCAGAAAATTTCTTATGGAAAACTATTAGTATGAAAATCCCCAGGCCCGGAAGTTCTGAATGGATCCGGAAGTTCTAGGGTCCAGAGGTTTGGCTGAACTTCTAGGGTCCGAAAGTTCCTGGTTGATCTAGAAGTTCCTTGCAGACTAGAAAATCAGCAAACAGATATAAAATTTAATCTAGCTAATAATCTAAATGAATACAAGTATGAGCAATGTTGATAGCTACAACTTTTACACAGAAATATTCACAACTTTCTACTCAACTAAGTTGGATTTCATTTTAATTAAAATTCTTCACAACTAATTTAGATTTCATTTCAAATGAAATTCTACTCAACTAAGTTTGATTTTATTTCAAATGAAATTCTTCACAACTAATTTGAATTTCTTTGCTATTGAAATTCTTAACAACTAATTTGGATTTCATTTCAATTGAAATTATACTCAACTAAGTTAGATTTCATTTCAATTGAAATTTTTCACAACTAATTTAGATTTTATTTCAATTGAAATTCTTCACAACAAATTTGGATTTCATTTCAATTGAAATTATTCACAACTAAGTTGGATTTCATTTCAGTTGAAATTTTACTCAACTAAGTTGGATTTCATTTCAATTAAAATTCTTTATAACTAATTTGGATTTCATTTCAATTGAAATTCTACTCAACTAAGTTCGATTTCATTTCAATTGAAATTCTTCACAACTAATTTAGATTTCAGTTCAATTGAAATTATTCTCAATAAATTTGGATTTCATTTGAATTGAAATTCAGCAAACCTAATTTGGATTTTATTTCAATTGAAATTCTTCATAACTAATTTGGATTATATTTCAATTAAAATTCTACTCAACTAAGTTAGATTTCATTTCAATTAAAATTCCTCACGACTAATTTTGATTTCATTTCAATTAAAATTATCCACGACTAAATTAGATTCCATTTCAATTGAAATTCTACTCAACTAAGTTCACAACTAATTTCATTTCATTTCACTTCAGATGTCCACCAAAGAGCGACACAACATGGCTTTATTTTAACCAATCACAGTAGGTACCAACATTTTAGACCACATAACAGATATTGTTCTAAGCTAAAGTATACACACAGTTGCCTCTAGTGCACCATTGCTATTGTGGAAATGAAAAGCGCAAATTGTGTTGACAACTATCTCGTGTACTTGTAAAAAATGGCCAAAACCAGCCATCAGGTAACAGCGTCCATCTATCGATTTGTGCACTGCAATTAGGACTGGTGTGCCTGCTATTGTTGTCACTTGGATTTTTATGGTCTGTTGGTGTAGGATTGTTGTCACTTGGATTTTTATGGTCTGTTGGTGTAGGTGAGGTGTGACGTATTTCTCGCAATACTATCTTGAAAAGTACTATTACAATAAAATGTTTCGGTAGCTAGTTAGCCGAGTCAAGTGCATATAGGTATAGATGTTTGCAATTGTGATATGTGCAATGTGCCTACCATCATTTTTTTCTTGAGGACTGAAGGATTGATTGTGCAGATATATAATTGAGTACCAGAGGATGTTGTAGCCGAGATGGCTTGAAGCCAATCCTTCCTTTCGGTTATTAGATTTGTTAGATTGCCAAAAAAAACAGATGGTCTTCAGTTGGTCGGTGTCGTCTGCTTCTCTGGATTTCTGTTTCTCCTTCTTCTCAACTGGCCGTGCAGATCCAATAACATCATCTGCCTTTATAAAAAAGCCGATAAGTACACATACAAAATAGACTTGTATGTATAATAAGTCATGTGAGTTCGTTATATATACCGCTATCACTTGAGTCCACTCTTATGGCTTGTGGGACTTTCTCTTCGCCAAAATTATTGAAAATAGTAGCCCTAGTGGACAGCGGGGGTTCTATTATTAGTACCACACAGTCCCCTTCTACTAGGCGGACTCGGTAATAAAATTCACACCACCCTTTACCTAGGCAGAAGGTGTAGCCATCTCTTCTTGATATCTCAAGAGTGTCACCATCGTGAATGTTATGGAGATTGACGAAGCTTTTTGGTAGAAACTATAACAGTGAGATAACATCACATCAGTTTATCAAGATTTTGTTACCACATAAATAGAAAATGCAATGTATATACATACGATGTAACGACTTTGCTAATGACCAATTTTCAGATGGCAATCCTTTGGCTCATAAGCCGGCACCTAAAATAGGCAATTGTCAAACCAATTTCACTTGACATTATACAAAAGTTGATGAACTAATCCACACTGCATATTAATCTACATTATGTCACTTGTACTTGTAAATTAAACTAAGATGCATTGCATAACCGGTACTAAAGATGCAGCATTTCCATTGCATATTTGAGTGAGTGCATACTGGTCGACCGACTCAGAAATGAAAATCACATGTGCATTGTAGTATTAAGATTATTGACAGGGGTTACTATATCTATACATAGAATTTGCAGTACAGATTATCCAAATAACATCTCATAATGCAGTATTCAATCAACTCTAAAATAGACAAAAAATAAGAAAAATAACATACCCTAGTGGCGGCGGGCCTACTGCTAGAAGCATGATGTCTGGTGGCACTACTTAGGAGGCTTGCCATGTCGTTGTCCGATCTGGATCACCGGCGAGCGATTGGCTAGGCTAAACCCTAAACCCTGAACTGGTCGCACGTGCGGAAGAAGAACTGAAGAACAGAGGCAGAAATGAGGAATATAAGATTTTTGAGGATATTGGATACATTAGGAAAGGTTTAGTACCTGTTCGGGATATCACTCGGTGCTAAAGTTATTAGCACCGGTTGGGGTGCCGACCTAGTACTAATGCGTTTGCTTTTTTACCGATTGGGTACCTCAACCGGTACTGATAAGTTTAGTACTAGGCTATCTTCCGACCTGGTACTAAAACTCTTTATTAGTACCAGTTGTAGCTACCCACGATGTTCTTTCTCTTTTCTGACCATTGCAGATGACTTTCTGTACCGGGTCAAATTGGAATGGGTACTAAAAGGGGTGATGAAATGCCACTTCTCTAGTAGTGAATATAGACATCTTGTCACTAAGTAGTATGCGCTTTTACTACATCATACATGATTATATCTATACTTTTCGCATGACCGTGGCATTGACATCATTGCTAACATCCTGAATTTTGATGTTTTAAAAGTAAGTAATAAATGATTTTTCAGTAATTGTTCATAATAAATTAATTAACTAAACCCGCTAAAATACGGTTCTAGTTTTTTCCAAATTAATCACAGCACGAAATGTTTTTCCTAAATTCTTCGACTTTTAGAATTGCTTCACAATTTTTTCTTATTTTTGGAGCAACGGGAACAATTTGTAAGCAACAAACATGATTTCAACATTTATCTTAATGAAATCAATTGAAAGTTCAACCAGAAGTTCTCCTCTGATCTTTGGCTCAGCATTTACTTGAATCTCGGTTCCTTTACCTTGTGGACCGAAAACTCTTAATTCCCTTTTCTTGTTGAATTTCTAGAAAAATATTGAATACCCGATTTTGTTCACAGAATTAAAATTTAGCCATGAAGTTTGAATTCACTTGAATGACTCCATATTCTCAAATTTTGCTGAAGTCTCTCCTAAATTCGATCCCCCTCTTTGTAATACCGGAGAAAAGCCAAACAATCGATTTTGTATGTAATATGATTCTCAATATCTCAATTCAAGTACGGAATTCTAATTTATTGGAACCTTCGAATATTTCTTGTTATTATTCAATTTCTAAATTCTTGGAATTTCAATTCCCTAAAATGCTCAAAATTCCAAGTTGCAGAATTTTGTGGAAAATCCCTTGCTATTCTTCCTTTTCCTCTCTGCTTCTCTTCTTCTCTTTCCTTTTTTCCCTTCTTTCTTTTCTTTCTTCTTTCTTCTTTCTTCAATCTTCTTTCCTGTTCCCTCTGCTCGACAGCACCTGTGCCCGTGCCATCCACCTCTCTCCATCCCAGCCGGTGCCTTCCTCTCTTCCGTTGGCAAGGGTTGCTGATTTTTCCTCACGCCGCCGCCCTTTCATCGGCTGCCCCAACCGCTCGGCGAAAACCCTAGTTAGTCGTCCCCTCCTCTATAAAAGCCAAGAATTGTCTTCCCCTCTTCTCCTCTCCTCCCTTCCCGTCACCACCAGAGAACAGAGCTTAGCGCCCCCGCCCCTCTCTTCTCCTCCTCTGGCCACCACCGCTTGAATCCGCCTCATCAGCAGCTTCGTCTGCCATCAATGAGCATGCTCTTCCCTTCTTCCCCATCTCTCTATTTCTGTGTCGAGTCATCGCTGGCCTGCTCGGATTATTAGGGAACGTGGAGGCTATGCTAGCTGAAAACAAAATTTTTCTACCGCGCACACCAGGATATCTTGCTAAGAAAGAGACCATAGATCATTACCTCGGGCACGCAGTGCAGCAAAAGAAGAGTTGGAGTAGCGAGCCGATCGAACTCAAGCATGCCGATGAGGTCGGAAAGCCAATGGACGTCCTCGAGAAGCCGATCAGTGTCCTCGAGAAGCCTTTGCCCAAAGTCGGGAATTCCCGAGGACTTCTGTTCCTTCAAGCCGATGACGCCGCTGATCCGATCAGCAATGTTGATGCCGATGTAGGTCAGCAAAACAGTAAAGCAACGCCTCTACTGATATCCACACATCCAGAGGTGGAACGCTGGCTGATGGTGTACTAGCACCCGGGCGGTCGGCGAGATGGTTATGCTCTCGAGAGGTGGCAGCTAGGGTTTGCTCTCGGTGGCTAACAACTTAGCTCGAGGATCACATCAACATGTGAGGCAGCAAAAGAACGTGTTTTCCCTGCACCCTGTACCTCCATATATATAGACGTCCTAGCTTGGGCCCTACCGGACCCAACTAGGACTCTACTCGGATTCCTATCCGATCTATTCGAATCTCCATCCAAACCATTTGGATCTCTATCCAAACTGAGTCTAATTTGAATCCTATTTGAATCCAATGTTCCAAACCGTTAAGTGTGTGACCCTGTAGGTTCACGTATAGCTTGGTTAATATATGGAAACTCCTTTCCATACTCCGTTAACAGTGGCCTCAAGCAAAGCATATTAACCTAAGTATACGTAAAGATCATATCGGCTGAACCTTGTAATGTTTCATATATACATGTCCATTTGCCTCACGATATTGATCGAGTACAAGGTGAGATTTGTGCCATCCTATCAATAGCTCTATCATCTCTCGATCTCCATATTGGCTTATAACTTATGATCAACTCCTTAATCACATCAGTATAGCCATGCACTTCTATAATCCATTACATCGAGGAGTCCAGAGATATCTCTCCTGTTAAGGAAGGGCAAATTCTCTCTTGATTACTCACACCCCACTACATGTTTCATGACAGACCTGATGACTACTTTTAAAACTACTCAGTTACGGAATAGCGTTTGGTAGTCCCAAAGTAAGCCACTACGCATGTTGGGAACCATGATGATCTTAGGACTAAGGACTTTACATAAACACTACTGATTTGGTATCTCTATACACATGATCCATGAGCCATGATCATCAATTAATACACATGCCGATCTCAGTCATATCTGTTCCATATATGACTTACATCCAACCAGGGATCATTTAGAAATAGTAACATTACGAATCTCATGAATGAGTCACGCACTCATTGATTCATAATGATAGTTTCTATTTTAAGGAACAAAATAACTTTATTTCATAAATATAGTATACCATGTACAACATCTCCATGTTGCCTCTAGGGCATAATGCTAACACATGCACATGGTGCCTCTCGGTTTTTGCCACGTTCATAGATAGACTCATCGTTGCCTTTTTGCTAGTGCGCTGTCGTGTTCTTCTTCATCTCTATTTCTCTCGGTTTTGCTCGCCTGTACTCTAGTGGTTGCCACCACCCTCACCACTGGGTTGTCCTTCCAGAACTAGGCATTGTTTTCGTCCCTAATCCACCTCAACGCCACCACTATTGCATGAACCCAGCCGTGATATCCTTCTCCTTCCTCTTCTGTTACTGCTACATCTCTTCCATTGTCCCCTTTCTCTGTTCCATCATCACGGATGCAGCGTGATTCTACTGCCTTCTCTCCACACTACCTTTGCCTCCTGCTCGTCGTCTCTGCTGATTGTGCACCACCCCCACCGATTATCATCCTCTGTCACCATTCAACCAAACCCACTATTATGACCTCATTGGCGACAACGAACCTCGCCGGAGTTGGAGCAACGTATCGAGATCAAATGTGCACACAGAGGAAAATGAAAGAGTAAAAGTGAGTGACAAATTCTGATTCTTTCTTGATCAGCACGACACTGTTTGCAATCCGGCACATTTATAATAGATACAGAATACGGCTTCTGCTGAGCTAGCACTTTTACAATTACGTTTTCATTTCTGGATTACAACTTCTCACAGCACGCTAGCCAGCATTCAAACTGAGAGCTTCATGCCAACATCTCCTCCAACTACCAATTCCATCGACTGCGTCATATCGCCATCACCCTCAAGCTTCTCTACTTCAATTGTTCAACAACTGAACTCAATGATGGCACACTTTCACGCTCGGAAATTTAGCAACCAAATTTCTAGGACACTTTATGCATTAAATCCCTGTCCAGGAATCAGCCAGGGTACATAAAGTGATAATTTAATATACACATCTAACTCAAACGATAAACGTTAGAAACTTCCATAAGAGGTACTTAGTCCTCACACTACAGTGGAACGACGGACTAGCGTAGCTTCAGCTCCAACTCCACAGACAACTCAACTGGGGTATAAGCCTTGGTCCTCCATACTTAATTCCAATACTTTTGAACTTCTTTTTAGAGAAAGGGTGTATAAAGCAAGGCTGAGTACCACCCATCATACTCAACAAGTCACATGCAAATGCATGTGATGCAAGTGGATTTCAAAGGAAGGCATAATATGGCTCTTTTGCATAAAAGCAGCATTTATAAAAAGAATATAATTTTGAAAGTTAATCTAATTAAGTTGAAACCTTAAAACAGAATTATCCAATCACTGAATAACTCTAACTAGAGTTATCAGGTCCAAAACCAACCAAACCACTCTATACCAGAGCTACCCAAGTTAAACAGAATTAAACATCAGATTAATTAAGTAACATTGGGACTAATCATGAAAAACATTGCGTGGCTCACCCATGACCGTGGGCACGGCTATTCAAATAGTTTTACTCTGATCAGAGGTACGCAATTTTACCCAGAAGACACAGCCCTACACATGTCACCATGCCCCTCAATACCACCATGGTACCTCATAGGAGGGCTGTGATAAGACCCTTTCACCTAGATCCTTCAAGCTTCGCACCATAGGTGGCCATCCATCTAGACGTCCCATCACAATGCCCCTGGCTCTCCAATCCAGTAATAGCAGAGACTTCAAAGAGTACAAGGCTACCGGCGGTCTCGATGCTCCACTTGGGATCCCTAGGCTATAGGTTAGACTATTACCCGTGCTGGCTTGTGGGATGTGCTGTAAGGCATTCAACAGTAGCTCATGAACCGGTCCTTAAGTGTCATGAATACGACAAGCAAAACCATGTACTCACAACCCACCTTAGTTAAATTTTAGTAGAATTAATCATAAACCAGTTCACAAGTAAGCATTAAATCAATAAACCAGCATTAAAGTACAAGTGGCATTTAATGAGCATTATTAGGTGACACTAGTTTCTAAGTAGGGCTAAGCAAACCTATTTCATCTAGTCAAATCATAGTTGGGATCTAACAGGTCAAATTTTAGTCCCATGGTAATCAAGGAATAAGATAAAGAAACAGGGGCATTATCAAAGCAGGTTAAACCATTCTCGATGACATTTGAAAATAAATGCATATTTTGAACTGAAGCAGAGATTTAAATCATAGGTTCAACATGATCAAGGTTGGAACATGTGTAACTTGCCTTGCACTCTCGCTTAACCTCATAAAGCTTGAAAGAAGACTTCTAGATCCTTCAAGATGGAGAAATCTATACATGGTTGTATATTATTTAAGAAGAATTATGAAACTTAAATGGATGGAAACAGAATTAGGATGGAAAAGATATTGATTTTAGAAGTTTAATTCCATTCACATGAAATGATAAAACTTCTAAAAGAAAGGAATGAAATATTCACAATAATATTTCATGGATTAGATCAATTAAAGGAAATGATTGGAAGGAGATTGGAATAAGATGATGACTAGATTGAAGAGAAGGGAACTAAATTAACCAAGAGTTGGATTCAACCAGGTTAGGAGCGAGACTGCTGAATGGAAAGAAAGAAGAGAGTTCGATCGATTTATGACAATCGTCGAACAGCTTGGATTGCGAAGGCGGAATGAACGAGGGGATTCTTGGGTGGAATACGATTGAACAATGATATCACATGTATGTGTATGAACAATTGACTCAACTGGCACTAAATGGAAAGGACAGAAGAACGATAGACTGAGGGTACACGAATAAAAGAAATAACTCTGGATTATTCCTTCGAATTAAAGGAAACGGTCAATATACGATCATATTAGGTTACGATCACCTAACGAACACGTTCATTTGGATAGAATGGAACAAAATGATCAAACTTGAGTTGAGCCAAGGATAATAGATTAGATCCCGAAAGAAGCAAAACGGCGTTCAACCAAGATGAATGCCGATGAACGGGGAACTCTGGTTCAAGGAAAAGAATGGCGACGAATGGCGGTTCATGGTAACTTCAACCTTCAAAGTGGAACGCGGTGGAACAAGGGAAGCATCGTGTGTTCTAGGATTAGGGGATTCTAATTTCAAGGTTGGTTGGACGTGGAACACTGGGATGGCACAGATACAAAGGCTATAAGATTAGATCAGAACAGGATCACCGGGTATTGGCAATGATAGATCAAGATCGAGATTATTTAATGAATGATGATTGATCTAATCTAAATATAATAATGAATGGATTGGAACAAAGGAAGCTACTGCATCTATTCAATAGATTGAAACAAATGGAAAGGGAGTCCTCACCAAGGTGCTAAAAGTGCATCTTGATGCATCTAGGCCCTTAATTTGTTTTGGTGTATTAATGATAATAGTGATCAAATGCTACTGACATTGTTGCTAAGATGAATGCAGGAATTAAGATCTAAAGTGGCATTGTAGCTCGATTAATTCTTGAAGAAATCATTCTTTATTTTTTACTTAGGCTCAAAATGCGCAAATCGAGAATATTTTACATTTTCTTGAGTCTAGGTATACCGAACTATTAAGAGGGATGCGTTGATCGTTGATCCAAAGCTAAGTGCTCAAATCAGAATCTTTCCTAAAAAGTTTTAGAATTTTTCTAAGTTGGTTTTTGCTTTCCAGAAAAGTCGGATTGTCCGAGTTCTAGCCGGACTATCCGAAAATATGCTTCTGTTGGATTTTATTTACATGTCGGACTTGATGGAATTGTGCCCAAGAAAATTCTGGGGGAATCGAAAGTTCTGGCTATAGCCGAAAGTTTCGGAGTTCTGGAGCATCCGGAAGTTCCCGGTAGGACCGGAAGTTTCGGGCAAGCCCCTGAATTTGGTTTTCTGGACGAACCAGAAGTTCTGGTTGTAACCGGAAATTCCGGGTCGGAATTAATTCGATATAGAAGGTCTGTTTCGGAAGTTCCGACTGGAGACGGAAGTTCCGGATCAGAATTAATTCGATACAGAAGGTCTGTTTCGGAAGTTCCGAACCCAAATGAATTCGATACAGAAGGGTAATTTCGGAAGTTCCGGATAGGATCCGGAAGTTCCGATGACCGGAAGTTCCGGCTGTAACCGGAAGTTCCGGGGTGTGCAGATTAGATCTGTTGGGCTTTTAATCTGGATTAAAAGGCCCATGCTGGGCACTATGTAAAGGAGGAGAGGGTGGCATGCAAGGGGCTGCTGCTTTTGCTCTACCCTAGCCCTAGCCGCCACCTCTCCTCTCTCCCAAGTAATCACAAAGGTTGTGATCAA
>KE373001.1:600191-616645 GCA_000418225.1 Zizania latifolia | reverse complement strand
GTTGCTGGAGAAGACTAGAGTTCTCCCCGTGTAGGCGCTATCCTAGTGGCGTGCGGCGGTGGGAGAAAGTTTCCCAACTCCGAACACCAATGAACTTGTGGTGTTCGAATCTTGTTTTCACCGTGGGTTTGGCTTGCCTGCCCATCCCTTCCTTCGGGGTCTTCTCCACTACTACGATATCTCCCTTGGCAATCTCACCCCTAAATCTATTCTCAATATTTCTATTTTCATCCACCTCTGCGAGACCTACCTCGGCATCGACCCCCACTTCAATCTCTTCTGCTATTTCTTTTCTTTGTATTTTTTGAAGAAGAAGATCGTTGGCGGGGCCGGGATCTAGCTTCGCGATGGCATGATGGTCGAGTATATCGCCTTGCCTCTCCCGACGTCCAACAAGGGCTGGCACTCACAGTAATTTTATGTCGGGAAACACGAGCCAGCCCTTTCACCGGAGACCGACTGCGTGCCGGCCTAGGCCTTGACCTGGTCGGACCAGTAAGGGTTGGAGGACCAAGGCCAGGTGGAGGAGCTCATCCGGGTGGTCGACGAGCTTCAGAGGCAGAAGCTAACAGGGGTCCATGTGGCTCTCAACTTTGTGCTCTGCCGTGTTCAGCCCTGCAGGGCTTGGGCGTGGCCGGGATACGAGTACTCGGGGCGGTCGGATCCCTCTCGGGAGTTCGCTGAGTCCTTGCCCGTAGAGGAGGGCACTAAGCGAGTGTGGGACTTCCTCAGCCCCAGGGCAATGATCAGGAATGAGGATGGCCCTCGCTCGTATAAGCTGCTGAAACCTCGACCGGTGGTAAGGCCTTGCTTCATGCTTGCTATTTTGAAACTGATACGTGATAATATCACCTATCGGGTGCTGATAAAATTTTTATTTCAGAGGCAAGAAGCTTATTGTGCACTGGCGCCACTGCTCGAGCAGCCCCGAGCAATCGGGCAGAAGGACATCGATTGGTCGATCGGGCCGATCGGCACAAAAAAGAGGAAGGACAAACGTTTGTCCTCCAATGACAAAGAAACCGCGCACGAAGGTGGCATCGCAGGGAACACCAAAGGTACCATCTTCGTTTCTAGGAGAAGCCGATGCCGAGTCGGAGACGTCCGATGTCGGGCCGGCTAGTGGGGCGGTGATGGCATCGTCATCATCATCGCTCGCACCTCCACCGTCGCCTCCTCCACCTCCACCGTCAGGAGGCTCATCGGGCCCATACCGACGGGTAAAGAGGAGTGCCTTCTGACGGTCAACCTGGTGAGTTGACATCTTGCTGCCTTTGATGAATGTCTTAGAGATTAGATATTTTATCTTTGCTTTGTTTGCCAGCACGCCGATCCTACTACCCGATGATGGTGGTGTGACTAGCCCATCGGCAGGCAGCGGCTCCGGAGTGGTCGGCGAGGCGGGCGGCGTGGCGGTGACCATGTCGGTGAGTGCGACAGCAGCCGCGGCGGTGGTGGGAACCGCCCACATGGCTGTCTTGATGGCTCCCACCGTGGGGACCACTCCTGCCCTGGCACCGAAGAGCCGACCAGCGGAGGTCCTGACTGATGGGGCACCAACTGCTGCTGATCCAAGCAGCAGCACCCCGAAGGACGTTGGGCCGATGCTGACCACTGCTGGTCCGACCAGTGGTGCCACGACGGAGGAGCAGCCGGCCGCCGACCCCTGAGAGGCGGAGGCAGAAGTACCCCCGGCAGCTGCGGTGGCAGGGTCAGGGGGGTCCGGTCCCTGTTGGAGATAAGGCACAGCGGGAGGTGGCCAAGTGGTACGACTTAGCAAGTCATCTCGGCCGGATGGCCAGCGTAAGTAATACTGCCTTCAATAAGCATTTTGAATTCCATCGCTTGCAACTTAGTTGTATTTTTCCTGCAGCGAGTGGTGAACCGGTTGGTCGGTAATGCGGATGTGGTCCACCCGGGCCACAATCTGGACTTGCTTGGGCTCAACGTCCAAGTAAAGAGCCTGACAGAGCAGCTAGCTCATCGGGAGGCTGCGTAGAGGAGGGCGGAAAGGGATCTTGAGAATCTCCACGGGGAGTTAGATAACCGTTCTTCTAGAAAGTATCACACCACTGCATGAAATTAGTTGTAACATACAATTTCTATAGCAGCTTAATCATCGTGAATGTCAGAATGGATATCGTTCAAGGCCCAATTGGAGACGGCGACTGCCATGGCGGACCGCTCGACTGTCATAGCAGAATTAGCTGTGGCCGAGCGGGATGAAGCCAAAGAGCAGTTGGCGAAGGCGGAGACTGAGATGGCGGCGATGAAAAACAAGATTACTCAGTCCGAAGCCGCCGTCGTGGTCGCCCAGAAAAAGATCGATGAAGCTATCGGTGAGTACAAAAGTATGGTCGGCCAATATTATCGTCAATAAACTTTAGTTTGAAACATAGGCTGATGTTTGTTATTGTACTGTTGCAGAGCTTCATCAGCGTGTAAACGCTCAGTTCGCTGACCTGGAGTTGCGCTTCAAGAACACTCAGGCGCAGCTCGACCATGTTCGGGCGGGAGCGGAAACTCTCTTCAAGATGATTGACGGGGAGCCCTCCAACTCCACATGGACAATGGATCAATTTCTTGAGTGACTACAGGGGTCGGCGACACGTCTGCGGGAACAAACCCAGGACTTCATGCGGTCAGCGGCTACACACGCACTCGGCATTGTCTGGGCGCTATACCCGAATACTCAGATGGATCACATCCAGGCGGGGTGGCCGGCGAACGTCAAGGAGTCCGACGTGGAGTGGATCTACGCGGAGGTGGAGGACACGGTGACCGTCATCATGCAAGATTTAGAGCCGTTTCCTGACGAATCTGCTGAGTAGATTAAAAAAAACATGTAGCAAGAAGTGTATATATATGGTGAACTTCTAATGCAATGCTTATTTTGAATTATAAATTGTATTGTATCCTACCATCATTCTATGACTTCTGAGTAGCTGATATAGCTGTAGTTCGCTGCGTAGGGAACTGATCCACGTACACGCATATGGAACGTTCAGCATCACAAGTAGTCGGGAGTAACAAAAGAACAAGGTCGGGCAAGCAGTAAGGCGAGAGGCGAGCCCCCGAGTAAACAATACATCTCAATAACAACGCACCAAAGTTAGAGCGTATCATAAGCTTTGGATTAGAGTGTTGAGAATGCAAGCACTCGGGGTCGGGCGGAAAAAATAAAGACAGCAAACATAATTAAAAAGAACATTTTTATTAACCCAAGAGTAGAATACGTAGCTTAACATCATGGGTAAAAATGGTGAAGATGCTCAATATTCTAAGAGTCAGGCACGCGTTGTCCATCTTCACGCATCAATCGATAATAACCTGGTCGGGTAACTACTGCTATAATTAATGGACCTTTCCATGGAGCAGAAAGCTTGTGGACGCCAACTGCCAATTGTACTCGGCGCAAGACTAGGTCACCAACTTGGAATGACTGACCACGCACGTTATGATCTTGATAGCGGCGCAAGACCTGCTGATATCGATCAGACTATATGGCGACAGCCAATCGAGCTTCTTTGAGGCTATCGATGTCTTCTTATCTTGTCTGTTCAGTGGCACCTTTATCATAATGTTGAATTCTTGGGGACTTATGAAGCATATCCACTGGTAAAATGGCTTCCGACCCATATACTAGAAAGAATGGAGTTCGGCTAGTAGCTCGGCTTGGTTGAGTGCAAAGGCCCCAAAGCACTGCTAGAAATTCCTTCATCCATCGGCTGCCATCCTTTAGGCCTTGGAGTATTATACCGTTAGCTCGTTCACATTGGCCATTTGTTCTCGGGTGTGCCACAGAAGCATATTTTACTTAAATACACCGATCTTCGTAAAATTCCTAGAAATCATTTCCGGTGAATTGGGTCCTAAGGTCGGTGATGGTCTGGTTAGGAACACCATATCGGTAGCAAATACCTTGGATGAACTCAGCGGCTTTTTTGGCGGTACTGGTACGGAGAGGCGTCCCGATTGTGGAGAATGTCGCTGAGGGGGAATTCGGTAATTATATCTACCGAATGCACCTGAAAATAATGCTTAAGCTTCCGAGCAGTGACGAGCACATTATAAAGGAGCCTTTGAATTTGGGGGTAGCAGACTTTTGATGGTCCAAGTACTTCTGAGATGAAATAAACCGGCCATTGTATCGGGTAGGCGTGGCCCTCTTCCGGACGCTCAACAATCAAGGCAGTGTTGACCACCCGTGACGTAGCAGAAATGTAGAGGAGTAAAGTTTCTCTAGGGGTCGGTGCAACCAGAACAGGCGGTGTGGAGAGAAATTTTTTGAGGTCGGCGAACTCCTGGTCTGCTTCTAGAGTCCAATTAAAATTACCCTCTTTTTTAAATAATTTGAAGAATGGCATTCCTCGCTCACCAAGTCTTGAGATGCAATGCCCGAGTGCTGTCATGCAACCCGTAAGGCGTTGTACACTTTTCACGGTGGTCGACTGAGCCATGTTGATAATTGCCGAGATTTTCTCCAGGTTAGCCTCAATTCCCCGACTACTGACTATAAATGCAAGCAGCTTCCCAGTGGGCACCCCGAATACACATTTGTCCGGGTTAAACCTCCACTGAAATTTATGGAGATTGTCCACGGTCTCTTGAAGGTTGGGAATTAAATCTTCTAGATGCCTTGACTTGATGACGACATCGTCCACATAAGCTTCTACATTGCGGCCAATTTGGTTTACAAGGCAGAGCTGTATGACACGTTGGTACGTAGCCCTAGCATTCTTGAGCCCGAAGGGCATTGATGTATAATAGTACACGCCAAACAGAGTGATGAATGACGTCTTCTCTTGGTCTTCTTCTTTTAGGCTGATCTGATGATAGCCCGAGTAGCAATCCAAGAAGCAGAGAAGAGAGCAGCCGACCGTTGAGTTGACCACCAGATCGATGTGCAGCAACGGGAAAGGGTCCTTAGGGCATCGCTTGTTGAGATCAGTGTAGTCAATGCACATTCTCCATTTCCTATTTTTCTTTTTTACAAGGGCTGGGTTTGCCACCCAGTCGGGACGATACATTTCTTTGATAAACCCGGCTGCTAGCAGGCGGGTGACTTCCTCCTTGATGGCCTCCTTACGCTCTTGGGTGAATCGGCGCATCTTCTGTTTGACCGGCTTAGTGGTCGGGAAGATATGTAGTTCGTGCTCAATCAGCTCCCTTAGTATGCCTAGCATATTGGAAGGTTGCCAGACGAAAATATCGATGTTGGCACGGAGGAAGCTGATGAGTGCGCTTTCCTATTTAGGATCCAGAGCTGTCTCGATGAGAGCCGTTTTGGAGGGGTTGATGGCGGAGAGCTGAATACTCTTGTACTCAGCTGGCGAGGTAGGCCTGAGGTCAAAGGTTTGGCGGTCGGGATATCAAGGTCGGCGGTCGACGTAGTCTTGGCTGCCTGGACCGTCTCTTCCATCCGAACAGAGATATCCACTGCTTCTCCTAGGGCGAGGCTGTCCTGCTCACAGGCGTGAGAGGTGGCGACATCTCCCTTGATAGAAAAGTCTCCTGACGGCCCTGGTACTTTAAGAACTAGGTACGTATAGTGGGGCATGGCCATGAATTTGGCGAGGGAGGGCCTGCCTAGCACTGCATGGTAAGTAGTCTCGAAGTCGGTGACATAGAATTTGATGTGCTCGGTCCTAAAATTGTCCCGAGAGCCAAATGTCACCGGTAGGGTTAGCGCGCCGAGCGGAATTGATGCCTTTCCCGGAATAATCCCGTAAAAAGGCGTATCCATCTTTTGGAGTGCCGACTCATCAATCCCGAGCGTGGAAAGGGTCCCCTTGAACAGAACATCGAGGCTACTCCCGCCATCAATTAGCACCCTCTTGAGGCACACCTTCAAGATTACCGGGTCGACGACCAGTGGGAATCGGCCTGGCTTGGGGACGTCCGTCCACTGATCGTCTCGGTTGAACGTGATCGGGACATCCGACCACCACAGGCGTTCAATCGCCTCATCGCTGATGGTGTTCATGTGATGAGCGAGCAGCTTTTGCTGGCGCTTGGATTCTGCTGCAGCTGCTCTGCTAAAAATCAGGGAGATCGTCCGAGCAGGCTCCTAGAAGTCATTCTCAGCCGGGGGGTCAGCGTCTTTGTCCTCCTGGCGAGTCTTTTTCTTCTTGTCATCCCGGTGGTGCTTCTCTAGCCGGGGATTTTCTTCTGCCTCTTTGATCATTTGATTCTGCAACTGATAACACCAGCGGGTAGTGTGGTTGCTGTTAGGATGAAAGATGCAGGGCTTGTCCAGCATCTCCAGAATCGCCGTTGTCCAGCATCTCCAGAATCGCCGAGTTCCCCATCCCTTGGATCGGGGTTTCTCCTTAGCGACCATGACTTGCTCCGACTTCCTCTTCTGATCTTTCGACCTGGAGGATTCTGGCTTGTCGTGGTCATCACGCCACGGCGGTGATCATCCGAGCGCTTCTTATCCTTGTAGGACTCCCGAGTGGTTCGGTGCATCTGCTCATGTTCGGTGTCCTCGGTGTTGGTGAACTGTTCAGCGACGGTGATCATCTCACCTGGCGTTGCGAGCTAGTTCATCACCAGATGGTGAAATAACTCCGACGGCTTTCTCAATCCATCCTGAAAGATGGACATAATGTCGGCATCAGAGATGCTAGCGACGGTGTTCCACCATTCATAGAAGCGATGAATTTTAATCCTGAAGGGACTCATCACTTTTCTGGTGTATCTGGCGTAGATCATGCCGAGAGGTCGGCCTTTGCCAGGTTCCTTGAAATTAGCAATGAATACATCTCACAGTTGGTCCTAGGAGTTGATAGAGTTCTCCAGAAGCCTAGCTAGCCAGCTGATGGCGGCGGGCTACAGCATGACGGGGAGATAACTAGCCATGACGTCATGGTCTCCACCTATTGCCCGGATGGCCGTGTAATACAGCCGCAGCCACTGGGAGGGATCGGTCTTGCCGTCGCAAGGCTCAATCCCCGATGGGCGAAAGCCTATCGGCCACACCACCTGGAGGAATCAATCGGTGAAGGCAGGGAAACCATTATGGCTGGAGTCGACGTCCTCATGCCGACCGACTCCTAGCGTACCATGGCTTCTGTCGAAGCGCTCTCGGTGACGTAGCTCGCTGTGCTCGTGCCACCCGCGGCGACGAGAGATGACATTGTGCATATCGCACACTTGGTTGATGATTTCCCGGGCGTCACCAGAGAAGGAACTCCCATGGCGCTCGCTGAGCCGGGACTGTTGTGACCGACTAGATTATCGGGGGGTAGAGTTGCGGTCGGAAGATCGTGACCGTGGAGATGGAATTGCCTCGGCAAGTTGGACCGCAGCAGCTTGCGTCATCGCCTGAGCCCTCTGGAGCTCAGGTGTGTCGAGGAGGGCTGACAGTGCCCTCTCGATGGCGACTAAATTTGCCGTAGGAGTGCGATACACGGCGTGACTTTCAAAGTCAACCATGTAAGCTTCTTGGGATGTCCCCGCCGCTTGAGCCCTCCTGCGGTGGAGTGAACGGGAAGCATTATGCCTCCGGTGCTCCTACCGGTGGTTGCTGAACTCGATGGAGTTGGTGGTGCGCTCATCCTCAGAGGCCTCTGCCATCATCATCATGACAACGCCCACGGGGTGAGGAGCTGGGGCGACCATTATGCCCTGCTTCTTGGCCCGCTTTGGGGCGATCTCCGCGAACTGATGTCGGTGGACGGTGCGACCGCCAGCGTTGGTGATGATGACGAAGTCGGCGGGGGTGTCATTGGAGATGGGGCGACATGGGGTCGACGGAGCTACACCCTTAGTGGGTACTAGAGCCATCTTTGAGGGACAGCATGCCGCGCTCCGAGTGGCAGGGCGCACAAAAGCGGGGCCCTCACCTGGTAAACAAAGGCGCTAGAGAGTACCAATTGGTGCATGGAGTCACCAATGAAGGTAAAGCTCCCGAAGGAGATGACGGCGCCAACTGGAACTTGAGCATTCACCTTGCAGACAATGGCCATTGAACCCGAAAAGAAAATTACACAGAACCTCCCCTACCTGGCGCGCCAACTGTCGTTGCGTAAGAACAACAGTATCCTTAGGGGATACCGAGGACTAAATTTGTGTAGGCGTATGGAGAAGACTGTGATCGAAGTTCAATGGTTATCTCACAAACAAAGGGAGACAGGAGATTTTAGACATGTTCAGGCCTCCCGAAGGATAATAGCCCTAGTCCTGTGTGTGTATGCGCTATTTGGAAAGCGACCGTGCGTGTTTGAAGAGACATCCCCATAAAAGGTGCCCCCAATCCCTTTATATACTGTAAAGATCGGGGGTTACCATTCAGGGTTTAATTAGCCCTATTAATCCCTTTAATTGAGTTTAAATCACCCGGGATCATGGGCTAATTATTACAACAGTTATTCACTACATTGATATGACTGTTACTCCCTGGAGCTTTATTGACATTGATGGTGCGGCTGACTGCCGATCGGACTCCCGAATGCACGTGGTCGGGTGATTTCCTGAGTGCTGGTGGTCGGGCGTCCTGCTTAGTGCTTGTGGTCGGGAGTCTTCCCAGGTCGTAATAAATGCTTTGTCTTTCCGACCCCGTCTTCTGCTGATCATTATAAATGCACTCGGAGAGTATCCCAAGGTCATATCCCCGACAGACAGGCGCTGCCATGTGTTTATTGCCATTGATGGTGCGGCTGACTGCCGATCGGACTCCCGAATGCACGTGGTCGGGTGATTTCCCGAGTGCCGGTGGTCGGGCGTCCTGCTTAGTGCTTATGGTCGGGAGTCTTCGCAGGTCGTAATAAATGCTCTGTCTTTCCGACCCCGTCTTCTGCTGATCATTATAAATGCACTCGGAGAGTATCCCGAGGTCATATCCCCGACAGACAGGCGCTGCCATGTGTTTATGCAAAAATCGCACCGAGATCGTTGCACCTTCACACTCAAAGGCCTGTGGGAGTCTACTTAGTTCCAGTGCAGGTCCTAAATAACCTAGAGGTGTACAGAGCGTGCCAGTCAATTTCACCCTAGAATTAACAAGGAAATAAATGTGAGATGTCCTAACGCTATCGACGATAGCCCATCGGCATTGGCTTCGATAGCACTTATGAGAACTACAATGCATCGTGTAAAGTACATAGAATACTATAAACTCCGACAATCAGCCCAAATGCCAGCATTCTGCCATGTCAATCCCTACAGTTCGAACTAAACCGATCAAGCGTAAAGATATCGCATCAGAACCATCATGAGTGAAATTGAACCGATCTATCAGATAATAAATAATCCATCGGCTACAACTCCGATGAACATCAGGCCAATAGATTAGATCAAACCAACTCGTACGTGTTTCCATGAACACCATGGGTTGGACTCAACCGATGCAGCACCTTGTTGACAATAGGCACACGATCTGATCTGATACAATTTATTGAATTGACATGATTAGCAAACGCGTGGACTTGAACAATAAAGCACGTTATGAAAAAGTGAATCGATGCATTTATCTGATAACTAGCAGACCTACTCAATCTAATCACAGTATCAGACTCAATCGAAAAAACCATGAATAGATCAATCAGTCTACCAAATAGGCTATCCCCATCATGATCAGAGATCGAACTCAACTGATGTAGCCTGATCTCTATAGGGAATCACCCTAATGCTACATACCTAAAGTTGGCGATGCACCAAAGAGTTGATTGATTAGTTGTGTGTCCTCTTTGACATTGGCCCTAGGTCTAACTATTTATAGCTGGGTAGACACGCTATCTGCAGATAACATAGAATCTTAACTATTTCTAATTACTCGCTAACTAAAAGTTAAACACCACGAAGCATCAGCCCACAACATGCGCAGCCCGTCTTCATCCATTAACGTCCTAGCAGTGGCCCATCAGCCCAGTTGATTGGTTTGTCATGCCGATGGCATGCCGGTCCAATTTTTGGTGTTAACACATGTCCCCCTAGTTCGGAATGCGAAACATCATGTTTTGAAATATTTTCTCGAGAACTCAATCATCAGATAAAAGCTTGCCCGATAAGCCTTCTTCTTCAAGCACGGCCACCTTTGTCACACCAACACTTTTCCTCCTTCTACTACAATGGCTTCCAATGTTCCAAGCTCCCCGCCAAACAAGAAGTTGAAGATGAGTTCTCCCGAGCATACCGCGTCTGGCGATCATGATTCGGTACATCTTTTATGGCTTACTTGGTTCCATTTGCACAACTTTTGCTTCTAGCTTCTTCGAATCCTTGTGCATTTCATTCTAATTCTTAAACTCTAGGTTCCTGATGTCCCAACTGGCTAAGCCCTTCGCATTATGGGAACCCTGATGTCCCAACTCAGCCAATCAGCGCCGATGGTTATCATGACTCGAATCAGCCTTACAACGAGCAGCTGCCTAACTTTTATTCTAACGAGGATAACAGCTTTGATGACTCCCTGGTAGCCATAAGTTCCTCGTCCGCATGCCAATTCCTTTAGGTAATCTTCACCTTATAGTTTACAATTTTCTGTGAATCCATCGACTCATCTTCTATTCTCTTTAGGAATCACAGTCTTTGGATAGAGCTTTCTTCTCCCGAGACCCCATACAAAGTGACCTATCAGCTCTGCTCGACCACCTACGCCGCCCGATTGGCCCCTTTTTTCAAGACATCGAGGTGGCACGAGCCTGACTCTAGTCTGTAGCCGATCGACTCCCTGAGGATTTAGCCAATAGCCTTTTTAGGGCTTTCTCCTGAGATCATCAGTTAGCTTTTGATTCAGTTGATACTAAGGTGCGTGCAGACAAAAATCACCTCCAATACCTATTGAATCTACCCGATCAAGACTAGGTATATCTGGATCGGCTCAAAGTGGAATAAGACCGCATCCTTCAGAAGATAAGTCTTTGGACTGACAAACTAGATTGGTTCTAGAACTGTATAGCGACTCGGCAAAAATTTCTAGACGACCTACCGATTAAGATCCAGTTCAAGAAAGCCGATCTGATTAATCTGAATGAAGAGCGATCCCAGAAGCAACATGCCCTCTGGACGGTCGATGGAAGCGATGAGGATGCTAATGATATGATCATGCACATCGAGATGATCCAAGCCGATGCAGCTTCTGACTTAGAGTGTTTCCTTATCATCTTGTAATCTTGTCAAATTCTGCAATCAGCTTTGTAGCACCTTTTCTGTGGATAATATAATATCTTTCGAAAGACTTGTCTCTGGTGAATTTATTTTATCAGCAATCATTCCCTTTCTTTCTGCCAATGAACTCTTTAAACTTGTACGGGAACCTCCATTGGCCTTGTTAATCCCAACACTTCCAACCTTGCAATGTAAAATTTGAAAAAATTTGAATTTTTGAATTTTCAAAACTTGAAATTTCTAGCTGGAAATCTCTAAGTCCTTCGGCTTTGAACAGGTGCGATGCCCCCCAAGTCAATGTCATTGATGAATTTTGACCAACTCACATAAACAGGTGCGTGCCAGTTGTGGTGTATCAGTAATGGTGCTCCGCATGCCCCCCGAGTTCAGGACGTGGGTGGGCATGTTTCGAATTCCTCCTAGGACCTCGCGACCATCGTGTCGCCTAAATTTTGTATTTGGGATCCAACTGTTGCCTTTCTCTCACCTATAAAGCATGTGGCCTTCTCCTACCCTTGTACGCTTCCTATTCTCTTGCCTTCAAGCAGAAAAACCTTGAGCTTTCCTCCGCCGTCGGACAAGTTCTGCCACCTCCATCCTATGGTGATGACCACTGTTCGCTACCGATGAAGATGGCCTCTTCATCGCACATTCCAAAGGTATTTTTCCTCCCTATCATCTATTTGGTTGTCGCACTCGCCAAGTAGTTCTTCTTATTCCTGTCTTTACTATTTGTTGTGGAACATGAAGAACCAAATCTTGATCCCGCACGCTAAATCCCCTGATAGTTATTATCTTGGCCCTTATGGGGAAGAAGACCCTCTTTACCTTATCAACGCCGAAACCAATAGAATCCCTTTCAAGTAGTCAGGGATGCAATGCAACGATTGGTCTTCGGTGTTTCGTTCTTGGGCCAACCCCATCGATGGGTGGAAAGAATGGTATGTAAGGATTGCATCGACGATGAGTGCAGATTGGGAGATTAGTAGTATTGGCCATTGTATTAGACCAACCATGGCCGAAACTGAGCAGAATGATGCCATGCTCGCTGCCGCTTGCTACTTTTGGTTGGATACTATCAATGCTTTTATGTTTGCCAGTGGACCCATGTCCTTGACTCTGTTTGACATCCTGATGTTGATGGACCTCAATGTCGCCGATCCTCTCTGCGAGGTCGATTTTCGGGGTAAGCTGATGCATGACCTAGAAGTGAAGAAACCCAAAGGCTAGGGCAACTACATGGCCACTTATAATCAGAAGTTGGGGCCAGTTGAAGATAAAGAACATGTTGCCTTTTTGAATATGTGGCTAGAATGTTTCGTATTCTGTGGTAGCACCCTTGGCCCTACCAAGAATTGGCAGAATCTGACCGAGCGCCTTGCATAGAATGAAAAGCCGTCGTTAGGCCGACTGCTGCTTGGATCTTCTTATCACCTTCTTCATATTGTCTCATAGCAGCTTAGGGCTGGTGCACCCATTTCAAATGTCGGTGGCCCCTGGTTGTTTATTCAGCTGTGGCTTAATCTATAAACTGCCCGAGTAACGGAGCGTTATGATCTGCCTAGCTATGAGTTTGCCGATGCCTTGAGCGAAGAGGATGCTCACACTCACCGATGCATTTCAATCGGCAAGGCTTTGCTACTTTTGCTGGTGATGACTTGAAGCCGGATTTTCTGGTCAGATGGTTCAGTACTTTCTACTATGGCCTCTTCGATGAAGACATCATCTGGTTCCCCTACTTGGAGGCTTTAGTCTTCACTTTCCCTGACCGTTTCTGGTTCAGCTCCCTTAGCTCCGATGGTGCTACTAACGCCATTTATCGAGACATCGTCTCCCCTTCTGTCCTGCCAGTTGGCTTCTCCAGTGGCCACATGAAGCCTTCTTATGGGTTCTATCATCTGAGCATTTGTGCCCGTCAGTTCGGACTCAATCAGTTGCCGATGAGCTTTTTCTACATCGGTAGAGTGGAATTCTGTGGCACCCTGACTTTGTCAGAGTATGGGTCCCTGCTTAACTTGCCCGCCAATATTCCTTTCGGTGATTTTCAAGGTTGGTCATCGAGTTCATCCCAGAGCCGATCGTTTATTCATTTCTAGGATGAACTAAACTTCATCTGTTTTCCTGGGGTGTTTCTTCCTACTACGCGCTGATTGACCCTGATTCCAGTGAGGTTGCTGTCGAGGTATGTTTCTACCCTGCTTACATCTTTGTAGTTTTGTCGATTCTATCTGTAATTTGCTTCATCACTTGAATAGGATGAAGGCGTAGACGTGCCTATCGTTAGTAACAGCAATAGGCCGATTAAATATATGGCGTCATCGTCGACTCCAAATTTGGGAATCAGCACGCCTAGCCCGTCTGCCATCATCGGTGCCAACCCTACAGCATCTCGGGCCTCTAGTCCCCCTGTCAGAAGTGGCCAGTGGTGTCAACAGTGATCAAGATCTCAGCCATGAAGAAAAAGAAGGCCCCTGTTGCTCTCTCTCCTACTCAGCCGATTTCTTCTGCTCGTGTTGCTTCTGTAAGAGTTCTCTTATCTCGGCATTTTTGCCCCTTTGTTTCTACCTCTGACCTTTTCTATTTTACCTTGTTCAGCTTGAAGTGGCTGATCCGTCTGCTACTCCTGCCGTAGATGTGGAGGCTTCGGTATCCCTGGCACAGCCGACATCTTCCATGCCGATCCCCCTATTCCCCCTGCTAGCATAGGGGTTGTTGATTCGACTGCGATTGCTTCTGATCCTACCGTAGTTGAGGATCAGGTGTTAGGGTCTACCTCGGCAGCCGATATTGGGGCTGGATCAGCAGAGGGGACTGCCACTCTTGATGCTGATGATGCTGTCCTTCTGGATACTGCTGATCCAACCGCTGCTGCTAAACACCCTTAGGTAACCTCTTGTTAATAATGTTTTTTCTCCATTGTCCTACAATTCTCCTCACAGGCTTGTTGTTTGATTGCAGTCTTTCGCTGACCTACTTCCTTTCGACCTTGGTGAATTCCTTGGCGATGATACCGCAGCCGAGGCCAAAATCTCTGTTACTGAGATGATTTCTGTGGAGACCCGCGCTGCCCTTTTTGATGTTCTGCATCGGCTCAAGGAACCGATTGACATCCTTGTCGCCGATTTGGGACCCATCAGGGCATGGCTTGCTGATGTGATGGACATGCTTCCTAAGCAATTTATGGAGGACTTGACCCTGGGATCATACCTCAAAGGCCATCGGTTCCACTACCAGCACCTTAGGGAGCAGATGGCCGCTCACGTCGAGTGTCGCTCAAAGCAGCAAAGCGTCCAGGCCGACCGGGAGGCGGTTGAAAAGAAGAAAGCTTCCCTTGATGCCCTAGAAACTTGCCTGCTAAAGTTGAGGGTTAGATTGCTCAGCTTCTTGATGAGTAGGCTGATCTCGCCTCTCGCTTAACGGCTGTCTATGCTCACATCGCCTCTTCCTGACAAAGGTTGACGGAGCTACCGGAAAAAATTGAAGCTGAACGACAGGGATTTGAGGCTTCTGCCAAGGAGGTCCTTTGTTGTTATCGAGATTCAAAGCCGATCCCTGTGAGTGATGATGAAGATCACCGAGAACTGGCCACCATTGTTGACATTCGCGATCGTGCTGTGGCAGCTCTTGCTAACTTTCTAGGCACGAACGATCGTTGAACAACTGCTTTTGCTTTTCTAGTATTCTGAGTTTTCTCTGTGGTTTCTTCACGGTGACATTCTGGATGTCGGCTATTTGACCGTGATGTTTTATTCTTTGTTTTTGTGCTAAAGGCAATACACTCGGTATAGGCTACCTGGTTACTTCTAAAGGTGATACCCTTAGTATCGGCTATTTGATAGTTTCTCCATTCTTGCGCGTATCGGCCTTCTAGTAGATTAGGTCTCAATCCAGACACTCGGGTGGTATTTCTTCAGGTACTTGCCATTGAATACCTTCATGAATTCTTCACCTTCTAGTGTCTTCAATACATAGGCGTTGCCTAGCATGATTCGGCTTATCCGATAGGGGCCCTCCCAATTATGAGACCATTTGCTAAAGCGATTATCTTTAGTCCTGATTGGTAGCACGAGTTTCCATACTAAGTCATTTTCTTCAAATGATTTGGTCGATACTTTCTTATTATAATGCCTTGCCACTCTTGCCGTGTTCTCTTCTACCTTTCTGAGCACGCGAAGTCGATTCTGCACTAAATCTTCTTACTCATCGGTCGTTAGCTTATAGTAATCATCGGCTATTAACTCCTTCTAAAGAGAATTGCGTCTAGAGCCAATGTTTGTCACCCATGGTAGTACGGCTTCATGCCCATAGACTAATAGATAAGGTGGCACTTGGGTTGACCCGTGGCAAGCCATCCGATATGCCCATAATGTATTGGCTAGTGTCGTGCCTCACTTCTTGGGTTGTTCTACAACCTTACGCTTGATCAATTTTATTAGATTTTTGTTTGAGGCTTTGGCTTGGTCGTTGGCTTGAGCATAATAGGGCGATGAATTAAGCAACTTGATTCCCATGCCGACTGCGAACTGCTAGAATTCTTTCGACATAAATACCGATCCTTGATTGATGGTGATTGTTTGAGGAATCCCAAAATTGTAAATGACATGTTCTTTGATGAACTCTATCGCTTCTTGTGACGTTACTTTCTTCAATGGTATCACCTCCACCCACTTGGTGAAGTAATCGGTTGTGGCTAATATGAACTTGTATCCTTGGGGGATACCCGAGCACTAGATTTGTGTAGGCGTATAGGGAAGACTGTGATCGAAGTTCAATGGTTATCTCACAAACAAAGGGAGACAAGAGATTTTAGACAGGTTCAGGCCTTCCGGAGGATAACAACCCTAACCCTGTATGTGTATGCGCTATTTGGAAAGCGACCATCTGAGTCCAAAAAGGACGTCCCAGCAAAAGGTACCCCCGATCCCTTTATATACTATAAGGATCAGCGGTTATCATTCAGGGTTTAATTAGCCCTATTAATCCCTTTAATTGAGTTTAAATCACCTAGGATCGTGGGCTAATAATTACAATAGTTATTCGCTACATTGATGCGACTGTTACTCCCTAGAGCTTTATTGCCATTGATGGTGCGGCTCACTGTTGATCGGACTCCCGAATGCACGTGGTCGGGTGATTTCCCGAGTGCTGGTGGTCGGGCGTCCTACTCAGTGCCTGTGGTCGGGAGTTTTCCTAGGTCGTAATAAATGCTCTGTCTTTCCGACCCCGTCTTCTGCTGATCATCATAAATGCACTCGGAGAGTACCCTGGGGTCATATCCTCGACTGTCTTCATGGCAACCACTGACTCTAGTGCCGACGTGGACCGCTCGAAGGAATTCGTGC
>KE373001.1:589972-600157 GCA_000418225.1 Zizania latifolia | reverse complement strand
GAGAAGGCCGGAGTTCTCCCCGTGCAGGCACTGTCCTTGTGGCGCGCGGCGGCGGGAGAAAGTTTCCCAACTCCGAACACCAATGAACTGGTGGTGTTCGAATCTTTTTTTCACCTTGGGTTTGGCTTGCCTGCCCATCCCTTCCTTCGGGGTCTTCTCCACCACTACAATATCTCCCTCTGCAATCTCACCCCCAACTCTATTCTTCATATTTCTATTTTTATCCACCTCTGTGAGGCCTACATCGACATCGAGCCCAACTTCAATCTCTTCTGCCATTTCTTTTCTTTGTGTTTTTTGAAGAAGGTCATTGGCGGGGCCGGGATCTAGCTTCGTGATGGCATGGCGGCCGAGTATATCGCCGTGCCTCTCCCGACGTCCAACAAGGGCTAGCACTCATAGTGGTTTTACGTTGGGAACCACAAGCCGTTCCTTTCACCGGAGACCGACCGTGTGCCGGTCTAGGCCTTGACCCGGTCAGACCAGTGCGGATCAGAGGACCAGGCCTAGGTGGAGGAGCTCGTCCGAGCGGTCGACGAGCTTTAGAGGCAGAAGCCAACAGGGGTCCATGTGGCTCTCATCTTTGTGCTCCATCGTGTTCAGCCCTACAGGGCTCGGGCGTGGCCGGGATACGAGTACTCGGGGTGGTCGGATCCTTCTCAGGAGTCCGTTGAGTCCTTGCCCGCAGAGGAGGGCGCCAAGCGAGTGTGGGACTTCCTCGGCCCTAGGGCGGTGATCGGGAATGAGGATGGCCCACGCTCATATAAGCTGCTAAATCCCAGATCGGAGGTAAGGCCTTACTTCATGCTTGTTATTTTGAAACTGATACGTGATAATATCACCTGTCGAGTGCTGATGAAAATTTTATTTTAGGGCCGAGAAGCTTATTGCTCACTAACGCCACTACCCGAGCAGCCCCGAGCAGTCAGGCAGAAGGACATCGATCGGCCGATTAGGCCGATCGGCACGAAAAAGAGGAAGGACAAAGACGTTTGTCCTTCAACGGCAAAGAAACCGTGCACGAAGGTGGCATTGCAGGGAACAACAAAGGTGCCATCTTTGTTTCTAGGAGAAGCCGGGCCGAGTCAGAGACATTTGATGTCGTGCCGGCTGGTGGGGTGGTGATGGCGTCGTCATCATCATCGCTCACACCTCCATCGCTGCCTCCTCCACCTCCGCCGTCAGGAGGCCCATCGGGCCCATACCGACGAGTAAAGAGGAGCGCCTTCCAGAGGTCAACCTGGTGAGTTGACATCTTGCTGCCTTTGATGAATGTCTTAGAGATTAGATGTTTCATCTTTGCTTTATTTGCCAGCGCGCCAATCCTACTACCCGATGATGGTGGTGTGACCAGCCCGTCAGCAGGCAGTGGCTCCAGAGTGGTCGGCGGGGCGGGCGACGTGGCGGCGACCACGGCGGTGGTGGGAACCGCCCACATGGTTGTCTTCACGGCTCCCGTCACGGGGACCACTCCCGCCATGGCACCAGAGAGCCGACCTTTATATACTGTAAGGATCGGGGGTTATCATTCAGGGTTTAATTAGCTCTATTAATCCCTTTAATTGAGTTTAAATCACCTGGGATCGTGGGCTAATAATTATAGCAGTTATTCGCTACATTGATGTGACTGTTACTCCCTGGAGCTTTATTGCCATTGATGGTGCGGCTGACTGTTGATCAGACTCCTGAATGCACGTGGTCGGGTGATTTCCTGAGTGCTGGTGATCGGGAGTCCTGCTCAGTGCCTGTGGTGGGGAGTCTTCCCATGTCATAATAAATGCTCTGTCTTTTCGACCCCGTCTTCTGTTGACCCTCATAAATGCACTCGGAGAGTACCCTAGAGTCATATCCCCGACATAACTTATGTCCTTTGCTAGATGATGGATAGATTTGGCCGATCATGTCTATTCCCCAACCTCTGAATGGCCATGGCTTGATAATTGGATTCATGGCCGATGCGGGAGCCCGTTGTATGCTTCCAAACTTTTGGCAGTCTTGACATCTCTTATAGTACTTGAAGCAATCTTTGAGCATCATCGGCCAAAAATATCCCATTCACCGTAGTAGCCATTTCATCTTATGGGCCAATTCAAGGGTTCCACAAATTTCTTCATGCACCTCGCACAACATGACCTTGGTTTCCTCTAGATTTTGGCACTTTAATAAAACCCCATCAATCTTTCGATAATATAACTCCTCATCTAGCAATACAAACTTTAGTGCTTTATAACAGAGCTTTCTTGAGGCCGATTGGGATGGATCCCGTAGGTAGCTTACTATTTTGGCCCTCTAGTCTTCAGCGTCGATATCGGCAATTTTTGCTTCGATGGGTTTGCCCATCGGTCGATACCCAGACACGACTTGGGCTAAGTCATTGGCTTCTAGGTTCTGATTCCTTGACACGTGCGTCAGCAACACCCTCCTAAATTCCTTCAACAATTTCTGACATGTTTCAAAATAGGCTCTGAAATTTTTATCTTTATAGTCATATTCTCCAGAGAGTTGCTTGATCACCAACAAGGAATCCCCCATAATCTCGAAGGCATCGTCTTCTATCTTAGCTAACAATTTTAACCCTTTGAGGACTGCCTCATACTCTGCCTGATTATTGGTGCGGTAAGGCTTAATAGTATAAGTAAACTCGAAGCTTGCCCCCTGAGGCGATATGATTACCAGCCCGATGCCATACCCATGCCTGCATATGGATCCATCAAAGAAAAGTGTCCATGTTATCAGCTCCACATAGTCTACCGCTCTATCTCTGTGCTGCACAATGAAATCGGCGATGGCTTGACCCTTGACCGCTTTAGCTAATTCATATTGTAAATCAAACTCTATTAATGCAAATACCCACTCGCCAATCCTTCCCTTTAAAATTTGAGCCGATAGCATGTACTTGTTGACTTTGGCTTTATACATGACCATGCATTGTGCCGATAGTATATAATGCCTCAATTTGGTGCAAGAGAAATAAAGACATAGGCATAATTTTTCAACTGCGGGGTACATTGTTTCGGCGTCCAATAATCATCAGCTTAGATAAAACATGACGCGTTCTGTTCCTTCTAATTCCTAAATCAACACCGATCCGATGTTCACGTCATTGGCGAACAAATATAACTTGTGTCGCTTACCAGGCCATGGCGGGATCAGAACCAGAGGAGAGCTTAAGTATTTCTTGATCTTATCAAACACTTTCTAATGTTTATTGGTCCAAATAAATTACTCCCCTCCTTTTATCCTCAGCAAAGGCGTGAATGGTTCCAATTGGCCAGATAAATTTGATATAAATCATCGAACAAAATTAATCTTACCGATCAAAGATTGCAACTTGGTCCTGTTCTCTAGTGGTATAGTCATCATGATGGCCAGAATAATATTTTGGCTTATTTCTTTTTCTCTTTCGTGAAACATAAACCACAGAAACTTTCTAGCCGATACACCGAAAGCGCACTTCTTTGGATTCATACGAAGACCATGCTTTTCTTCTCTTTCTAGAACTCTCCTCAGATCGGCTATATGTCCCTCATCATCCTGCGACTTTACGACCACATCGTTGATGTAAATTTCCACCAGTGAGCCGATTAGGTCATGGAATATATAATTTGTCGCTCTCTGGTATGTTGCTCTGACATTCCTTAACCCGAAAGTCATTACGACCCACTCAAACAAGCCGATGGCACCGGGGCACCTAAAAGCGGTTTTTGGGATGTCTTGTTCTGCCATGAATATTTGGTTATATCTGGCATTCCTATCCATGAAACTGATAATCTTATGCCTTGACGCCGCATCGACTAACAAATCCATGATCAGCATCGGGTACTCGTCTTTTGGTGTGGCCTTATTTAAGTCCCTGAAATCTACACATACCCTTAGCTGGCCACTTTTCTTCCATACGGGGACTATATTTGATACTCATTCTGTGTATCGGCATGGCCTTATGAAATTCGCCTCGTATAGTCTCATGATTTCAGCCTCTATATGGGGATACATCTCTAGTTTGAATCTTTTCTAACTTTGTTTCACTGACCGAAATTCTATTTTTATAGGGAGCCGATGTTCTACAATTGATCAGCTAAATCCGGACATCTCATGATACTCCCATGCAAAACAATCCCAAAATTATTTTAATAAAGCAATCATTTTTTCTTTTATAGAAGAAGATAACTTAGCACTAATGTACGTTGGCCTTGGCCTATCTCCTGGTCCGATGTCTACTTCTTATAGTTCATCGGCTGACGTAAACCATTTTTTGAGCTTTCCTTCTTCATCATCTATCTCTCGAGACACAGATCTTGACCTAGAATCATCTCGTTTATCGGCTGGAGTCTAAGACCCGATACCCTTAAAAAATCCCCTTCCCAAACATGTCCGGAATGGTAATCCATCTTCTCCAAGTCGGGTGCATCGGCTGTTGACATGGCAACTGATCTATTGGTTTGAATGACTTCAACCTGATCACCCTGCCACTGCATTAAGCTTTCATGTATTGTAGAAGGGACACAACAATTGGCGTGGATCCAATCCTTTCCTAGCAAGATGTTGTACAATCTTTTCCCGTCGATCACAAAGAAAGTGGTTAGCAGTGTCTTACTTCTGACCATGAGTTCGATGTTCAAGGTACCTTTGGCGTCTAACAAATTGTCACCAAAGTCTTTCAACACCACGTTGGTCTTTACCAGATCTTCATTTGTTTTACCGAGCTTTTGAAAGGTGGAGTATGGCATAATATTAACATTAGCTCCTCCATCGACCAACATCTTTGACATCGGCTTCCTATCAACATGTCCCTTGATGTACATGAGTCTCAAATGCAAATGCCCATCTTCCTCTGGCTTTTCAAAAATCACCGATTGTGGCTGTAGAAGTAATTGTGTGGCCAACTCCTCATCGTCCTCACTGTCTGATGGTGGTGCCTTGTATTCTGTCAGCAGGATGAAAACCATGTTTACTTACATCGTCTTTTCTTATGTATCGGCCTTTCTCCTTGGGCGCCACTCCTTCCTGACCCATTGTTTATTTTGCCTATATTCCTCGTATTCTCCCACCAAGTGCTCAAGATGCCTCTAACATTGGAGCCTCCTTTTCTGACTTCGTGTTAATCCTTCTAGGCACCATCGGGGCTTCTGGATGGGTCTTTGGTTGCCTTGCCACCTGTCTTCATTCTAAACGCACTGATAGTCAACAATCTCTGGCTCTTGCTCGAGTGACCCAAGTTGATCTCTTACAGGAATTCGCTTCTTCCAGCGCTGATCATCAGAGCTATCATCATCTTTGTAGATATTGTCGGTGCATTTTGGACAGTCTTTAATAGATGGGAGTCTCATATTATTTTCCTAATAGAAATAAAAGAAAGTGCACTCCCAATGTGGATCTGTCTTCTCGTCTGAGGAGTCATGGTATACACCATGAGGATGATGAGTGCTTGTCAACTGGGAAGATGAGGTGATGAGAAGGTTGAAGAGTGAAGAGAAGAGTGAAGAGGAGAGTGAAGCTCGACCGTGACGGAGTTCGCACGCGACTCAGGTACACGGACGGACGCTAGTCGGACAGAGGGGTCGCGAAGGCGTGCCGGTCCAATCCGGGTGCGTGGAGCTGAAGCGGTGAGAAGGAGATGTGATCCGGTGCAGTGCCGACCGGTGCGACCCAGGTACACGGGCAACCGATCGCCGGGCTGAAGAGCCACGGGGTTGGATCGGGCCCAATCCGGGTGCACGGTGCGGGGGCACCGGACGCTTTGACGGCTTCGGCTTAAAACCGTCAAAATCAACGGAAAGTGTACATCCCCATTAAATTTAGCGGTGTCTTGATGGCTACGTTTAATCGCGATACCGAATAATTTTGCGTCTGTAATTTTACTTTTTTGCCCCTCGGGCTAGTTCTTTGGAACACTCTAAGAATAGGGGTACTTTGGTCTTTTGTTTCAGCCCAACGGGCTATAAATACCTACCATCTCTAAGTGTAAACTTGAGGTTTTGGAATCTAATACACAGCATTTTGTCCTTGGTGCAGCCTCCCACCTATCTGTTGTGTCTTCTCACAGAAGCTTCTTCAAAAAGTTCGGTTTTTCATCCAGGTGTTTTTGGATCTGCTGTTCTTCTGGTATCTTTGGTATTCTTCGAATCTTCATTCACCGGTTTGCTGTTTCTTCGTGTTCTGTGCCCTGTTCTTCATAACCAGTATCAGTTAAAAGCTGATATCTCTAGAGGCGCACAGATGCCAAGAAATCCCAGATCTTGAAACAGTATGAGTTGTTTAGATTTATCTGGATCTGTCTTAGTTTTCTTGTTTCTATCGTTTCATCAGCAAGATCTCTAGAGAGTTGTTGCCTAGTGCTGCTATTTTGATTGCGCTTTGTCCTATTTCGCTTGCACAAAGAATAGGCTACATGATTTGTCAAATCACCGGCGGCAGATATGCAATAGGGAAATAAACTCCCACTTCTTTTCATTGCTCAGCCGGCTGTAACGTGTTTCAGAGCTCTCTTCAAGACAAACTTCGAGCCACGCGCTGGTTCTATTCAAGAAAGACCTCCACGTTAAATCACGGCTGTAGGCCGCAAGCTGCGTGCCTGGTCTCGCTTCGGACAAACCAAGAAAAAGGCACAGAGACCGAACGGAGCATTTATCTTCTATATAGCTTGGACTCTGTGTACTTCTAACATTTTTATGGTTCTGTCCATTCTAAATTTAAGCCCTTGTTCAGCATAGATTTTACATTAAAACAGTCAAATTGTATCTATTGTTTCTTGTTTTTCAAAGCTCTGTCACTCAGAGTCCGTGCAAGACATGTGTGTGCCCAGAATGCACAGCACTGCTCCTTCGTAGTGTCACTTTCGCCAGTGTGCTTCTCTGATTCCTTTTTTCCACTGCTGTTGCGTGTGAGATTGGTGTTTACTGCTGCGTGGGTTGCAACGCAATAGCCTTGATTTATTTTTGGCGTTTGAATCAAGGTGGAGTTCGATCTCCTGTGGCTGCATTTTTGCTATTGCAAGCACTGCAGTTTTGTTGTTCTTTTGGCTGAGATATTCTAATCCTTGTGCAAATTAATTCAGCCCAGATTTCTCTGTGCCGGTGTGTTTTTGCTGCTCGTGCACACCATTCAAAAAAAAAAACAGCAGCAATTTTCTTTTGTTGCGCCTGAGGCTCGTACTCCATAGAATCAGACTACTTTTATACAACGTTTCGGTTTGTTCTCTGGAAAAAATTCTTCAGGCTGATTTAAGTTTTCTTTATTATTTTGGTTCACTGCTCAAGAAAGGACTGAACGTTGTGTGCACAGAGTTCCTGGTTGCTGTCTAGTCAAGAAGGCTCTGCACGGTTCCTCAGTTTTTCTTATCTTGCATTGCAATCAAAGGTTAATGTGTTATACTGTTTGCATGCAGTGCATTAAGGCACTCCACATCTGTACCGAGAATTTCTATGGTCATGCCAAAAGCAGCAGCGCGTGAATCGAGATAAAATAGGATGGCCGTGTCAGGCGTGTTTTCCGTAGGAAAGTTCTGTGGAATTTGCAGATTATTTTTACGCCTATGATTTTTATTTGGTTTCTGTCCTGCCATATGAACTGTTTTTGGTACTTTCCTCATTCCCTGCGCGATAAGCTTTCTCGGCAATAAATTTTATTCTCTTTTTTTTTGAGCTTGATTATTCTGAAATTGTTGTAACGGATTGTCTGGTGTGATTTAATCCCAAAACTGTTATTTGACTGATTACTTGCAAATCCGTTACATAAATCTCAGGTGCTTTGTTTCTTGCGCTACGATTTTTTATTTGCGCCCATTCACCCCCCCTCTGGTCGCTAGTTTCTATCCTACAAGTGGTATCAGAGCCAAGTTAGGGTTCTTTATACCTTAACCGGTTCTAACCCCTAGTAGCGCGACCATGGCTTTCTCGGGGAAGGTCCCATCTTTAGAAACCTTTGGCTATGTTTACTGGAAGACTCGAATGCGAGCATACCTTTTGAGCCAGGGTTCAGAAATATGGGACATGTGTATTCACCCTACTTTCACTGTTCTTCCACATGGCGAGCGCAATACGCCTGTTATTGTCGCTCAGCATGAATTTAACAACAAAATGGTGAATCTACTGTTTTCTGGTTTGGGTCCCGTAGAATACGAGAGAGTAAGCCATCTCGACACAACTCGAGAGATCTGGACGACCCTCCAAGCTCATCATGAGGGCACCACCCAGGTCAAGGCTCGTCTCTATCAGACCTATCGGCGAGAATATGAGAATTTTGCGCAAAAGCCGGGTGAGTCAGTTGAGGAGTTGTTTGCTCGTTTTTAATCAATTATAAACAAACTCCGAGCCAACAAGGCTGATGTAGATCAGTTGGTTTCAGATCATGAGTTGGCTTTGAAAATTTTGCACACTTTAGATCCAAAGATCTGGGAGATCAAGGTGTCATCGATTGTTGAGAGTTCTGGCTATGACACATTGACAGTCGCCGAGCTGTTCAGTAAGCTCAAGGCCACTGAGGTCGATTCCTAGTTGAGGTCAAAACTCACTGGCGTCAGTTCTAAGACCCTGGTCCTGGCAACTCCAGCTGACACATCCATTAGTCCAGCTCTTGCTCTTTCTACTGTGATGTCGATTACCGATGAGTATCTAGATTTGCTAGGTGATGATGACCTTTGTCTCTTTAACAACCATGTCCGTCGTGCATACGACCGTCGGATGTCGAAGAGACATGGCACCACAAAGCAAGGTTGTTTTGAGTGTGGTGACCCGAGTCACTTCATCGCTGATTGTCCCAAGAAACACGATCATCACAAGAGGGACACAGTCGATCGCTCTCGTGTTCCCCCTGAGCGTGATTACCCTAGTAGGTATCACCAGAAAGGGAAGCCCCATTCTCGGCAAGTCTGGAAGGTACTAAAGGACTACCGGCGCGAGAATAGGAGGAGGGACAAAGCGTTTCTTGCTGAACTTGAGAGTCATTTTGCTTGCCCGTCTTCGTCGTGTTCTTCTTCTTCATGCAGCTCAAGCGAAGATGAGATGATCTTAAAGAAAGGGAAGAAGAAAGACAAGGTTGATAATGCCGGACTATGCTTCGTCTCCTTCGATGACAAACCCAGAGCACGACGATAACATTGGAGCAAGTCACACAAGAACTACTACAGCATGGCTCTCGAAGGAAAGGACGACTCTAGCAGCTCCGACTCCGACAACAACGATGAGGAGGTAACATCGCGTGAAATTGAGTTGTGTGAATTGCTTAAAGAAAATAGTAAGGAGTTGAAATATCGAGACAAGTTGCTTAAGAAGGCGAAGAGGAAAGTAGATGACCTGACGAGTGAGCTTGCTATAGCTAATAGCAAGATTGAGAGACTTACATCTTCTTCTACTTCTTCTCCTGATGCTGCTGAGTGTCTTACCTATGAGTCTCTTCTAAGTGACCTGACGGCGCTGAAGTCCAAGTACACATAGAGGATTGACGAACGAGATTCTTTTGCTGTTGAGCTGGCTAATGCTCGTGAAGAGTTAATCGCAGCCCAAGCCCAAGCCTCAGTTGTTACTTCTTGCAAAGACTATCCTATCCATCTTGATAACCTTGCTGAGCTGAGAGCTGAGTGTGATAGGCAGCAAAGTGAGGCTGAGCAGGTAAGCACAGAGTTAGCCCAGTCTAAGGCCGAGCTTCTGATGCTCGAAAAGGCTAAGGCTAAAGTGAGTGAGTGTGAGGTGTGCGCAGCCCAGGGGGAGGTGATGTCCGCTCTAAGGGAAGAGGGCGCCAACGTTGAGAATGAGAATATCTACCTCCGCCAGATCCTAAGCTAGATTAGTGCTAGAGAGCCTCAGCTGGGTATGATTATCCAGCAGTTCAAGCGTGAGGATGGCTTTGGAGTCGGGTATACCTACACCAAGGCTGATTTCGAGAGTGCTCTGAGCAAAGCAGTGGAGTGGAGCAAGATGAGTCCAGAGGAAAAATATCCTAAGACCCATGCCACTGCCTCATCTAAAGCCGATCAGCCGGTGGATGGAGTAATTCATGAAAAGCCCAGAGTTCCACCCAAAAAGACTGTTTGGGTTCTTGTTGGTGAAGTTTTTGATCACACGCGTGGCCTGAGAGATCTGCTTAGCTCTAGTGTAGGTCCTAAATTTGTGGTTCGTGGCGTGCCAATCAGTTTAATCCTGCAACTGATAAGATAAACAAAAAATATAAGCAGTAACGCCTATCGGCTAT
>KE373001.1:527952-571831 GCA_000418225.1 Zizania latifolia | reverse complement strand
TTACCAACTCAGAGTTGAAGGAGGTGTTGACAAGGCACTCATCAAGGGGGAGATTGAGGAGTCATGGTATACACCATGAGGATGATGAGTGCTTGTCAACTGGGAAGATGAGGTGACGAGAAGGTTGAAGAGTGAAGAGAAGAGTGAAGAGGAGAGTGAAGCTCGACCGTGATGGAGTTCGCACGCGACTCAGGTACACGGACGGACGCCGGTCGGACAGAGGGGTCGCGAAGGCGTGCCGGTCCAATCCGGGTGCGTGGAGCTGAAGCGGCGAGAAGGAGATGTGATCCAGTGCAGTGCCGACTGGTGCAACCCAGGTACACAGGCGACCGATCGCCGGGCTGAAGAGCCGCGGGGTCGGATCGGGCCCAATCCGGGTGCACGGTGCGGGGGCACCGGACGCTTTGACGGCTTCGGCTTAAAACCGTTAGAATCAACGGAAAGTGTACATCCCCGTTAAATTTAGCGGTGTCGTGATGGCTACGTTTAATCGCGATACCGAATAATTTTGCGTCTGTAATTTTACTTTTTTGCCCCTCGGGCTAGTTCTTTGGAACACTCTAAGAATAGGGGTACTTTTGTCTTTTGTTTCAGCCCGAGGGGCTATAAATACCTGCCATCTCTAAGTGTAAACTTGAGGTTTTGGAATCTAATACACAGCATTTTGTCCTTGGTGCAGCCTCCCACCTATCTGTCGTGTCTTCTCACAGAAGCTTCTTCAAAAAGTTCGGTTTTTCATTCAGGTGTTTTTGGATCTGCTGTTCTTCTAGTATCTTTGGTTTTCTTCGAATCTTCATTCACCGGTTTGCTGTTTCTTCGTGTTCTGTGCCCTGTTCTTCATAACCAGTATCAGTTAAAAGCTGATCTCTCTAGAGACGCACAGATGCTAAGAAATCCCAGATCTTATAACAGTATGAGTTGTTTAGATTTCTCTGGATCTGTCTCAGTTTTCTTGTTTCTATCGTTTCATCAGCAAGATCTCTAGAGAGCTGTTGCCTAGTGCTGCTATTTTGATTGCGCTTTGTCCTATTTCGCTTGCACAAAGAACAGGCTACATGATTTGTCAAATCACCGGCAGCAGATGTGCAATAGGGAAATAAACTCCCACTTCTTTTCATTGCTCAGCCGGCTGTAGCGTGTTTCAGAGCTCTCTTCAAGGCAAACTTCGAGCCACGCGCTGGTTCTGTTCAAGAAAGACCTCCGCGTTAAATCGCGGCTGTAGGCCGCAAGCTGCGTGCCTGGTCTCGCTTCGGACAAACCAAGAAAAAGGCACAGAGACCGAACGAAGCATTTATCTTCTATGTAGCTTGGGCTCTGTGTACTTTCAGTATTTTTATGGTTCTGTCCATTCTGAATTCAAGCTCTTGTTCAGCATAGATTTTGCATTAAAACAGTCAAATTGTATCTATTGTTTCTTGTTTTTCAAATCTCTGTCACTCAGAGTCCGTGCAAGACATGTGTGTGCCCAGAATGCACAGCACTGCTCCTTCGTAGTGTCACTTTCGCCAGTGTGCTTCTCTGATTCCTTTTTTCCACTGCTGTTGCGTGTGAGATTGGTGTTTACTGCTGCGTGGGTTGCAACGCAATAGCCTTGATTTATTTTTGGCGTTTGAATCAAGGTGGAGTTCGATCTCCTGTGGCTGCATTTTTGCTATTGCAAGCACTGCAGTTTTGTTGTTCTTTTGGCTGAGATATTCTAATCCTTGTGCAAATTAATTCAGCCCAGATTTCTCTGTGCCGGTGTGTTTTTGCTGCTCGTGCACACCATTCAAAAAAAAAACAAAAAACAGCAGCAATTTTCTTTTGTTGCGCCTGAGGCTCGTACTCCATAGAATCAGACTACTTTTATACAACGTTTCGGTTTGTTCTCTGGAAAAAATTCTTCAGGCTGATTTGAGTTTTCTTTATTATTTTGGTTCATTGCTCAAGAAAGGACTGAACGATGTGTGCACAGAGTTCCTGGTTGCTGTCTAGTCAAGAAGGCTCTGCACGGTTCCTCAGTTTTTCTTATCTTGCATTGCAATCAAAGGTTAATGTGTTATACTGTTTGCATGCAGTGCATTAAGGCACTCCACATCTGTACCGAGAATTACCATGGTCATGCCAAAAGCAGCAGTGTGTGAATCAAGATAAAATAGGATGGCCGTGTCAGGCGCGTTTTCCGTAGGAAAGTTCTGTGGAATTTGCGGATTATTTTTACGCCTATGATTTTTATTTGGTTTCCGTCCTGCCATATGAACTGTTTTTGGTACTTTCCTCATTCCCTGCGCGATAAGCTTTCTCGGCAATAAATTTTCTTCTCTTTTTTTTGAGCTTGATTATTCTGAAATTGTTGTAACGGATTGTCTGGTGTGATTTAATCCCAAAACTGTTATTTGACCGATCACTTGCAAATCCGTTATATAAATCTCAGGTGCTTTGTTTCTTACGCTACGATTTTTTATTTTCGACCATTCACCCCCCTCTGGTCGCCTATTCTGATCCTACATCGTCCTGCCCATATGGCATGGCTCGCTGCTCCCTTTCCTATCGTCGATGAGCTTTGATGTGGTGTCTTAAAGTTCGGCTTCCCTCAATATGAAAACTTGTCGAGTCGACATGCACCATGTTTATTGGAAAAGGATTACCATCTATCTTCATCGGCTTCACTGTTTCATCAAATTTTATCATCCTTGTTCGACGACTGATTGGATCTGCTGACAGAAGACTTTGCACTCATTCATGTTATGGGAGCCCGTATTGTGCCACTTGCAATACTTTCTCTTCTTCAACTCTTCCGCCGATGGAATCACATGATTCGACAGGAGTTGGATCTGCTTCTCCTTTAGCAGCAAGTCAAAAATCTTATCCACCTTATTAATATCAAAGTCATACTTTCGCTCTTTCTCAGTGGCTTTTACCCATAGATAGGTTATTGTTTTCTTCAATCTGGCCCACTCTGTCAGGACGACATCACCATCAGAGTCTTCTTGCTCTGATTCTGATGCATAAAATTGCACTTGTGCTATCCGCTTTTGCGTTTTCTCTTTACGTATCTCTTGAAATTGGCTTTCATGTGCCAATACCCTTTGTGCCAGGTGTGCCAAACATTCAAATTCTTGGGAGGAGAACCTCTCTCTAATCGGCGGCAGAAGGCCTTGAAAAGTTAACTCAGCCAACGGAGCGTTGGTCAGGTTGAGGCTATAACATCAGCTCCTGATGTCCCTAAAGCATTGAATATATTCTGGAACTGATTCGTCAAGACGTTGCTTCACAGCCGTTAAATCTATCAACTTCATCTCCTGAATCCCAACGAAGAAGTACTTATGGAACTGCTTTTCCAAATCGGCCCATCCCTTGATTGAATTCAGTGGAAGCGAAGAGAACCACGTGAAAGCCGATCCTGACAAAGACTGCGGAAGAAACCTAACTAGAAGTGCTTCTTCGGTCGATGGATCTCCACATTGCACTAGGAAATGACTGATGTGTTCAACCGTCGAAGTATTGTCCTAACCAAAAAACTTTGAGAAATCAGGAACTCTGTATCTATTTGGCAACGACACTCTATTGAACCAATCTAGGTACGGATGCTGATACATAAAACTCTGTTCCTTTGACTTGAGTCTAAACCGATCTCTCATAATTTCTATGATCTTGAAGGTGAAATCATCTTCTCATGGCATCGGATAGTGCTGTATCAGCGTCACCACCCTTTCTTAATACTGGTAATTATTCTAGGGCTGAGAACCTTCAAAACCCATCTTGTGAAGTTGAGCCCCATAATAAGCTGTCTGATGATACCCGTCGGAGGTGCACTCACCTGAGGTTGATAAGCTTGTGGCTGCACGCCGAATGGTATAGAGGCTGGCGATATCAAGCTCAGTACCATGTTGTGCTCCAGCCCATAAGCGATCGGTAGCAGCAAAGTCAACATCAGAGTTGGTGAACTTAGCATGATTGGTGCTGTTGACCTTTGTGGGAGAAAAACTGGTCCTTGAGGCACCTGTTGGGCGATGGATCCATTCACCTTCTTCCTGATCAACCCACGCAAAGTGTTCGCTATGATGCCGGATTGATTGACAAGTGCATGATTTACTGCCTCATTGACCATGTCCTAGAACGATCTCAGGTTCTGTGGACTCTGATTGCTTGATCCCCCCTATAGAGATAGGATTGGCAATTGGGTCTTCTCAATTAGCCCACGCCGAGTCATAATAAAGGACTCCAAACACAGCTTCTGGAAATCTAAAATGGTCTGTTGTACTTCCTTCCTCTGCTCATCGGAAAGAGCGTACATGGTGACTGGGATGACAGCGTTGTCGACATTCTCGATATCTTTCCCAGTCATGATGCTGATGAAGAGGAATTGTCTTGAACATTGCGATGGGGTCCCACTAGGCATGCCAAGAAAGCGTGTTGATGCAAAAATCGCACTAGGATCCTTGCACCTTACACTTGCATTTCCATCAACACCATGGGTCGAACTCAATAGATGCAGCACCATATTGACGATAGGCACATGATCTGATCTGAGACAATTTATTGAATCAACGTGATTGGCAAATGTATGCACTCGAACAATAAAGCACGTTATGAAAAAGCAAATCAATGCATTTAATCGATAACTAACAGACCTACTCAATCTAATCACAGTATTAGACTTAACCGAGAAAGCCATGAACAGATCAATCAGTCTACCAAATAGGCTATCCCCATCATCATCAAAGATCGAACTCAACCGATGCAGCCTGATCTCGGCGAGAAATTGCCCTAATGCCACATACCTAAAGTTGGCGATGCGCCGAAGGGTTAATTGATTGGTTGTGTGTCCTCTTTTACAATGGCCCTAGGTCTAACTATTTATAGCCAGGTAGACATGCTATCTGTGGATAACATAGAATGTTAACTAACTCTAATTATTTGCTAACTAAAAGATAAACACCACACAACATCAGCCCACGTCACGCGCAGCCCGTCTTCGTCCATTAACGTCTTATCAGCGGCCCATCGGCCCAGCCGATTGGTTTGTTATGCTGATGGCATGCCGGTCCAATTTCTGGTGTCAACACCGTGCAACCCACAAGGAGGTGGCTTCCCCCTCGACTCCCCGCCCGTTAAGCGGCTAGCGGGACCACCGTGTGTGCACGCCTTGTATAGAGTCCTGGTTCACATCGTTAGCTAGAATACGATTCTACATCTAACTTGTTTTTGTAGAGAATGATGTGAATGATATATTTCGATATAATTTATAAGAGACGTATGTGATTCATGTAACTCTTATGCATGGCTTGCATGCCATGATCTTTGGCTATTGGATAGATGTCTCTGCTATATTTGCTGACCTGCGTGTTGACTTAGATGCTTGAATCAATATTTGTAATCTTCTTTTTCTACCTATTATAGTAGTAGCATAGACATCAGATCACAGGATTTCAAGCATGGTGGCCCGAAGAGATGCTGTGGACGATGGGGATCGTCTAGCAGTGTTGCCAAAGCTCACTAGGAATGAGTGAAATGTGGATCTTGACCCGCTATGTAACTTAGAGGGAGGTTTTTGGTTACCAAAATATAGTGGGAGAATCTTTTATTAAATAGTTTAATAAAATATTAATATAAACATAGGTGCTAAACTTTGCATATCTTATGTTGTAGATCATGTCAGCCTTTACCACGTCCAGTTCTTTTAATTTACGATCTATCCTTGAGAAAGAAAAGCTTAATGGAACAAACTTTATGGATTGGTATAAAATTTTAGAATTGTTCTCAAACAAGAAAGAAAAAAGTATGTTCTTGAAAGTCCCTACCCTGATGACTTGCCTGACAATGCTACTATAGCTGCACGGCGTGCTTACGAGAAGCACACTAATGATTGTCTTGATGTAAGCTATCTCA
The DNA here is from genome assembly GCA_000418225.1 of Zizania latifolia. Lineage (NCBI taxonomy): Eukaryota > Viridiplantae > Streptophyta > Magnoliopsida > Poales > Poaceae > Zizania > Zizania latifolia. The sequence goes on along the minus strand of KE373001.1, from coordinate 565,960 downwards.
TGCTTGCCACAATATCCTTTGAGCTTCAGAAGCAATACGAGAACACGGACGCTTACAATATTATTATGGGTCTGCGTGGCATGTTTGAGAACCAAGTGAGGGTCGAGAGGTTCAATATCTCAAAATACTTGTTTGCATACAGGCTCGCTGATGGAAATTCCATCAGCTCCCATGTTATCAAGATGATTGGCTATATTGAGAGTCTGAAAAAGCTTGGTTTTCCCCTTAGCCAAGAGTTAGCTACTGATCTAATTCTTTAATCCCTGCCATCAAGTTTTAAATCGTTCATACTGAATTATCATATGAATAGCATAGACAAAACCATGATGGAACTGCATGGGATGCTAAAAACTACCGAGAAAAGCATTAAGAAAAACAACAATCATATGATGATGTTGCAGAAAGGCAAGAAATAGCCTCGTGTCAAGAAATGTGCAGTCAAGAGGAAGTTGACTCCTGATGAGATCGCGAGCAATTCCAAGACCAAAAAAGATAAGAAAGGGTTGGCTCAAGATGTAATATGCTTTTACTATAAGGAGCCAGGTCATTGGAAGCGGAACTGCAATAAGTACTTGGAGGATCCTTGCCAAGAAGTACTTGGAGGATAGCTCAAGAAGGCTTTCCGAGGACGTTGATCAGCTTCTCGAGGACGTCGGTCGGCTTCCCGACGATAACTCCAGATGACATTGATTAGCTCCTAACCACATCAGTGCATGCATGTTGGATCGGCTCACTGCTCCAACTCTTCTTTTGCTGCAGTGCGTGCTAAGTGGTAACGATCTATGGTCCCTCTCTAACCAAGGTTTCCTTGTGTGCGCAGTAGAAAAATTTTATTTTTCAGCTAGCGTAGCATTCGTGTTCCCCAACACTCTAGTCCTGTGACCTTTCTTGCCATATGTCCAGCACTCATCATCTAAATGATGGCGCATCGTTGCCATCACGTCCGCACCTGCCACCACATTTACGACCGCATCCCTGACCACACTTCCTCCTGCCGTTGCCTTTGTTGGACCTGCCGCTTTCACCTTTAGCTTCGTGGATCCACAGGCGTGTGAGCCACTCGTCCTCTATGAGAAGCCAGCCTTGCTTGTCGACATTCATAGTGCCCTTCTTGCGCTGCTCCACAGCGTGCAGCTGCCTGGTCAGTTCCTCCACCATCAGCTTGTTTACATCAAGCAGTGTTTCAATTGAAATGGCAACATGCTCAAGATCTTCTAGTACAACATGCAGCATTTTATTTACTATCTCAGCTTTTGTGACCGTACCTCCAACTACAGAGATGTTGGTGAAGCCTGTGATCCGCATGGAGAAATCATCGACAGTTTCCCCAACCTTGAATAAAATCTCTGTGAATTCCTTCTGTAGATGTTCAGTGTTCTTTGGACTCTCGCACGCGTTGCACGCTGACGCGCCATGACTTGATGGCCTCTCATGCTACTCTCATAGTGTGTTTAGTCGAGAGAGATGCCAGCATCTTTGGCGACACGACATGGAGAATTGTGGTGAATGCTAGGCGGCCCTCGTGGTACTGGATCTCCTCTCCTTCTTCAGGTTCAACGACGTGCCACAAGCCTTGCGCCTGCATGTTCACACTCATCAACAAGGACCACTCATTATAGTTTGTCCTCATGAGCATGGGGTACTGCACGGATGCTGTGGTCTCCTTCACAACCGACTCGACAATCATGCGGTGTCTGTCGTCATGATGTTGACCTCTTCGTGGTGGGGATGGAGAGGGGGAAGATGACGGCCAAGTGAAGAGACAGAGTGTGCCCAGTCTAGACCCTAAGACTCAGACATGATCACCAGGAACGTAGCAGGCTTTGATACCAATTGTTGTCTAGAACTCTGGTGAGTAGCGCCGGCGAACTAAGTAAATTGGAACACATGCGAAGAATGAACAAGAAAGCACACTACACGAAAGCGAATGTTGTATTGCCAGGATAGACACTCCTTGTTCCAGATCTACATTACTAGAAATTTAAGGACTACTAACGACGCATGAAGCGCATGTAGCACCCAGTGCATGCATGCACCTCAAAGCGATGACCTCCATGACCAAACTAACTCCTGATCATGGTGCTTATGGACCAACTTGACTCAGCCTCAGCGTGAACCAGCACACGTCTGACTTAACAGACTCGGCTTGATAGACTCAACTTAATAGACACGAGATTATCTAACAGCGCCTATGATGCACCTATCCCCACTACTATAGAATATATCATTAGTACTGGTTGAAAATCCCCTTTAGTCCTTGTTTTGCAACCAATATTATTCATTCAAAACTAAAGGGGTGACACATTAGTACCAATTATTCAACCGGTACTAATACACCACTTTAGTATCGGTTTGGGACTCTAACCGGCACTAAAGGTCTTTTTTCCTATTTTTTATTTATATTCATTAGTTTTGTTTTTATTTATTCATTCATTACTGGTGTTTTTCACATGATTTTTTTATATGATGTTTTAATTAGATTTCAGTATCACTATTTTTAATATGATGCTATTATATATCAACGATCAATTACGTAATCGCGTTGAAAACACAATCAATACCATTATTACATTCTATATATAATTACTATGTTGTACATGTTGGGGAATGTTAAGGCTACGCTAGCCAAAAACAAAACTTTTCTACCACGCACACCAGGATATCTTGCTAAGAGAGAGACCATAAATCATTACCTCGGGCACACCGTGCAGCGAAAGGAGAGTTAAAGTTGTGAGCCGATCCAACTCACGTGTGCCGATGTGGTCAGGAAAACGATTGACGTCCTCGAGAAGCCGATCAATGTCCTCGATAAGGCTTCAGCCGAGGTCAGGTACTCACGAGGACTCCTTCAGCCGATGATGGTCCTCAAGAAGTAGCTGATGACGCCTTTGATCCAATCATTGATGCCGATGCCAATGACTATTGGTGACACCGACGCTGATGCGAAGCAGAATAGCAACACCTCTATTGGTATCCACACATCTAGGGTGGGAACACCGACGATGGTGTACTAGCACCCAGGCGATCGGTGAGAAGGTCGGGCTCTCGAGAGGTGGCGGCTAGGGTTTGCGAGACAAAGTATGGATTTTTCACATTTTGTTTGATATCTTCTTCACCCATCTTAGGCTTGACCAGAGATTTGTCCAACTTGTATGTCTATCGGGTTGGCGTTGTTTTTATTGGTGCATGTCCTAAAATTTCCTCAACTGTGAGACCAATATTCTACATAAATTTCACCAAGTCAATTTTGTCCTGATTCGTCTTGAGCTAATGATATTGTTTTGATGATTCTTCGCACTAGTGGGAATATGAAGAAGAATGATTCTGATGTGTATTTTTAACCATGAGTTTGTAGACTAAATCCAGCTTCTTTATTACAAATTTGCTCATCTTTACAAATAATTGTTTTGTCGCAAAATCAGTTGACACCTTTTCCTCAGGTATTATTGGTTTGAAGTGCTCCTTTACTACAGCGCATCTGCTCCATTGTTTTATCATCCATTAGGTCATAAGCCCTCTTAACAAATAAAAATTTCTATGATTTACTAGAGCTCTACTGTCGTGGGCGAGATGAGGTAGTTTGGAGTGACTATTTTATCCTTAGTTTGTCTGGTGGCTAAGGGGATGGGCTTTTGCGTTTTGGTGACTGAGGAAGGGTTTGACTCTAGATTTGTGGTGACAAAGAAGAAGTCGAGCTCTTCTGATGCAACGACATAATATTATCTCTTTGGAAGGATGCAGCGAGAGATCTCTAGATAGTGTTGAAGTTCTGTTACCACATAAAAATTATGTAACGTTTATGCTATAGAATGAAACTATAGATGGCCTCTCCTAGTGTCTTTCACCATCATCTCCAGAGATGTCGAGCTCTAAGTCAACATATTCTTCAATTATTTACTCCACCTTTGTCGGTGAATCACCAAGCAGTCCACCTAAGGTGGTACCCGAGGTGGTGAATAGATGTGTAAGGGAAGCGCAGTGCCTTCAAACCTGATGGTCGACACTAGTGAACAAGAGCTAAGATTTAAACTGGTTTCGGCCTCCCGAGAGATAATAGCCCTACGTCCAGTATTTTGGTGTATTATATGGTGTTTAAGCTTACAAAGCAACGCACTTATGCTATGAAGGCTCAAGGCATCGAAAGCAAGATGAATAATATGTCTCTAGGGGTGCCTCACCTCATTTTTATACTCAAGGGGCGAGCCCAACAATCTAGGACTCTATCCCGAGTCGACCTCTTTGATATCTATAATTGCCTACCAAACTTGGGTGCTAATTTCCTAATTACAAGGATTCTGGTACAAACATATCTTTTCATACTAGATCTTGGATTTGGTTCCCCGATAAGGACTCAACCTTCCTTAAAGAGACCAAATCCCCTTCATGGGCCATACCAGACTCCAATGCTAGGCTTGGCCCACTCTCGATCCAGACTGATAAACCCATCTCAGGGTACCCAGGGGTCATATCCCCGACAACCATGAAACTACACCAAAACCTCATTTTCGTCCAAGGTGTTTAGGACTCTCCCATATGAGAATTTTCTTTTGATAACTAGTTGACCCTAAATTATCAAAATAAAGTTTTTGGAAGCATTTATTTTGTCCTGGCTACTTGAACTTTGTCCATTATCTGACAACTTGTAGTTGACAAATGAATCCCGATGATCCCTTAATTTTGGAAATTTGTTGAAGTCAGGTGTCTGGTCCTTTTTGATATAGTTGTACATATTCTACTTGTATATTTGAAAAGCGATAGCCATCTTTTTTAGAGCTCATTCCTTCACTTTGTCTTCATTTTCTTCACGAATCGTGAAGTGTAGTTTCATACTGTCCCACAACATATTCTTCTTTGATTGAGGGAGCGCATATGGATCATTTTTATTAGTTGATTTCCAATGTATGATGTTGATCAACACGCGATCACTAACCAAGAATCCACACTGATTTACAAATTTAGTGGCACCTTCGGTGTGAGCAATTGGTTCACCATCATTGGTCACTTCTATAATAACCCATCTCCCCTCAAACTTTTTGGTTGACCGCTTTTGTGGATTTGTTTCCTCAATCTAGATGGATACAAAAGAAAAATTAAACATTCAAAAATACTAATTAAAAAAATCAAAGGTTTAACATTATCAGCGAGATCAAAGACAATTTACCTTGCTAACCATATCTCTTCTAATTTTGGCCTCATCATCGGCCTGATCATCAGACATATTGTGGTAGACTTTAGTCTGGCTATCATCACCAACCGTGTCTCCTTTGTAGGGCGCCTCATCGTCTTGATAGCCATCTTGTGCAATCTCGTCCAATAGAAGTCTTTCATTGTCATCGGAGGCCATCCTACCTATTAGAATAAAGTAGATTTAGGTTATCGCATGTGCTCAATGTGATAGATGTGTAAGTCATTATACAACTATTTGCATTAGTGTTAGAGACTACGGGTTCACATAACATATGATAACATATTAATTTGTATAAACTATTAAGTCAATATACACTACTAGAGAAGTGGCCTTTCATCCACCCCTTTTAGTACCCATTCCAATTTGAGCTGGTACCGAAAGTCATCTATAATGACAGAAAAGAGAGAGAACATCGTGGGTAGCCACAACTGGTACTAATAAAGATTTTAGAACCGGGTCGAGAAACCGCCTGGTAATAAACTTATCAGTACCAGTCGAGGTACCCAACCAGTACTAAAAGCTTATGCATTATTACTGGGTGGGCACACCAACCAGTGATAATAACTTTAGCATTAGGTGGTATCTCAAACCATTACTAAACCTTTTCCTAATGTTTCTGATATCCCAAAAAATCTCATGTTCCTCATTTCTGCATCTGTTCTCCAGTTCTTCTTTCGCTCGTGCAACTGGTTCAGGGTTTAGGGCTTAGCCCAGTCAACCGCTCATCGATGATCCAGATCGGGCAACAACATGGCAAGCCTCCCAAGTGGTGTCGCCAGACATCATGCTTCCAGCAGTAGGTCCACCTCCCCCATGGTATGTTGTTTTCCTCATTTTTAGCTATTTTAGGGTTGATTGAACACACTGCATTATGAGATGTTATTTTTTTGGCCGATCTGTACTACAAATGCTATGTGTTGATGTAGTAATCCGTGTTAATAATGTTAGTACTGCAATGCACACTGATTTCTATTTTTGCGACGGTCGACCAGTACGCACTCACGCAAATACGCAATGCAAATGCTATATCTTTAGTACTGGTTATGCAATGCACCTTAGTTTAATTTACAAATATAAGTGACATAATGTAGATGAATATGCAATGTGGATTAGTTCATTAACTTTTGTACAATCTTAAGTGAAATTAGTTTGACAATTGCCTATTTTAGGTACTGGCTTATGATCTGAAGTGTTGCCTACTCAAAGTCAGTCATTTCCTATTTATGTGGTAACAAAATTATAACAAACTGATGCAATGTTATCTCACTATTCTAGTTTCTACCAAAAATCTTTGTCAATCACCATAACATTCACGATAGTGAAATTCTTGAGATATCAACAAAAGACAGCTACACCAATATGGTTGAGGTTGAAAACTATGGAGGCAGGTTATGCCTGAGTAAAGGGTGGTCTGCATTTACTGACCGAGTCACCCTATTAGAAGAGGACTTTGTGGTACTAACAGTGGGAGCCCCATTGTCCCCCATGGCTATCATTTTTAATAATTATGGCAAAGAGAAAGCCTCACAAGCCATAAAAGTAGACTCAAGTAATAGCGGTATATATAACGAACTCACATTACTTATTATACATATATGCCTATTTTATATACGTACTTACCGGCTTTTATAATGGCAGATGATGCTATTAGATCTGCATGGCCAGCTAAGAAGAAAGGGAAACATAAATCTAGAGAAGGCGACACTGGCCAACTGAAGACCATCTATTTTTTGGCAATCCAACAGATCTAACGGCAGAAAGAAAGACTCTTCTCCAAGACATCTCGGCTACGACATCCTTCTGTACGCAATTATATATCTGCATAATCAATCCCTCAATCATAAAAAACAGGATGGTAAGCACTTTTCACATGTCACAATTGCAAACATCTATACCTATATGCACTTGACTCGGCTAACTAGCTACCGGAATATTTTCTTGTAACAACACTTTTCAAGGAAGTATTGTAAGAAATACGTCACACCTCACCTACACCAACAGACCATAGAGATCCAAGTGACAGCAGCAGGAAGTACATCAGTCCTAATTGCAGTGCACAAATCAACAGGGTAATGAAATTCCAATTAGTTGTGGAGAATTTCAATTGAAATAAATTCAAATTAGTTGTGGAGAATACCAACAGAGATAAAATTCAAATTAGTTGTGGAGAATATCAAGTGAAATGAAATTCAAATTAGTTGTGGAGAATTCCAATTGAAATAAAATTCAAATTAGTTGTGGAGAATTTCAATTGAAATGAAATCCAAATTAGTTTTGGAGAATTTTAGGTGAAATGAACTTCAAATTCGTTGTGAAGAATGTCAAGTGAAATTAAATACAAATTAGCATCTGGTTATCTGCAAATCTATGCTTTTTTTAGAATCATGTATCTTTAGTATCCATTTTATTTATAGCCTAGTACAAAAGGTATCTCTAACACTAGGTTATAAATAAAATCAGTACTAAAGATTCTAAATCATTTGTTCACTGATACACACAAATGTACTGATGGATGATGGAACTGCTTCGTTCAGTCCAGAGGCGAAGGTTCATTTCCACGACAACCATTCCATTTCATTTCCCCACGTCGCTCGATCACACTAATCACTACATTAAAATCCTCAGCCACAACCCAAACATTTTGTATTAGAATTCCTCTAAGCCCCCTTCTTCCTAGGCCGCCGGTGGAGATCGACGTGGTGTCCATGGCGCCGAGTGGGTGGAACGCGCTCTTGGTTGATATCGATGTGGACATAGCCGGGCATATCGCCAAGACCTATGCGGCACCAATGGCTTTCCTCTAGAGGCTGCACCAGGTGTACCGAACCATGTGCCAGGCGTACCACGACCGTGACGTCAGGAGCAGGTTTATCCTAGAGCATGAGGGTCCCCGGATGTCTTGGCACGAGCACCCTCGGTACCAACGTGTGCTGCATGCTTTGTCTGATGGGCCACACGGAGGCATGCTTCCTCTAGGGCATGAATCTGCCCTTCGGTGAAGGGCTACCCACTACTACAGAAAACTCTATTAGTGATGGGTAATAACCTTTATTAGTGGCAGGCAAGTCTCCTGTCACTCTTATTGCATCAGTGATGTAACATCATTAGTGACGGGTGTTTACCCGTCACTAAAGGATCAACCTTTAGTGACGGGCAGTAATATTCACCCGTCACTAAAGGGGGGCCTATCGGCTCACCTGCAATGGCCCTTTAGTGATGGGTCGTAATGTCACCCGTCACTAAAGGGTTCTTTAGTGACGGGTAATTATTGTCACCTATCACTAATATTATCGTCATTTTGAGAAAAAAAAATTTAGGTTGCATCCTGAATCAAAGCCACGATTTGGCAACCAACATATCCAACATTCTAGAGCACATCACAGAACACAGATAATTCATCATAGAAAATTCATAACTAAATTAGTATCACATATATTAACTTCTAACTCGTTATCTCAAAGAACATGGCTAAACCAAAGTTCCATAAGAGCATTCACTAACTTCTAACTTCTAGCTAACTTCTAACTTCAAGAGGTTGAATAGTATCTTAAGGAGATTCTCTCCATTTGGTCATCATCTTCCTCTTTTGGACAACTTGATTTTGAGAGTTTTTGAAGGTTTTTCGTGCTGTTCCAGGCAAACCGGAACTTCCGGTTTGCCACCGGAACTTCCGTTTTGAACCTTTTGTATGGCGTTCTGGATCAGTCGGAACTTCCGGCTCCGATCGGAACTTCCGGTACATCGGAACTTCTGACTCCGTCCGGAACTTCCGATTTGATCTCTCTGTCTGGTGTTCTGTATCAATCGGAACTTCCGGCTCCGACCGGAACTTCCGGTACATCGGAACTTCCGGCTCCAGATCAGAACTTCCGATTTGAACCTTCTGTCCAGAATTTTATTTTCCGCTGATTTTCTGTTTTGCGCCCATTCACCCCTCCCCTCTGGTCGCTAGATTCGGTCCTACACATATATATTCACAAAATAACATATATATTCACAAAGCAACATATATATTTGACGGAAATATGCCTAAGAGAATTCTGGGGAACCGGAAGTTCTGGCCTAAGGCTGGAAATTCTGGGTTCTGGAGCATCCGGAAGTTCCGGTTAGACCAGAAGTTCTGGGCTAGCCCCAGTTTCTATTTCTGGACGAACCGGAAGTTCCGGTTCAACCGGAAGTTCCGGGCTTGCCTGAAAGGTGAATTCTGGATGAACCGGAAGTTCCGGGAGAGACCTAGAAGTTCCGGGTCAAAATAAATTCGATACAGAATGCTATTTTCAGAAGTTCCGGGTCCGAAAGTTTTGGTTAGACCGAAAGTTCTGGACAGAGATAAATTCGTACAGAAGGTCATTTTTGAAAGTTCTAGGCCTAGAACAGAACTTCTGGCCCAGACAAACAGATTAGATCTGTTGGGCTTTAATACTGATTAAAGACCCATGAGAGGGAACTATATAAGGAGAGGAAGGGCTAGGACGAAAAGGCTACTGTTGCTTGTTGCTTTGACCTAACCCTAGCCGCCACCTCTCCTGGCTACAACGGTTGTGGCCATCTCTCCCCTGATCTCTCGCGCGGTACTAGCATACCAGCTTGAGGTGATCTCGTCCCTGTACTTATGGATACCGTAGAGGTGCCGCTGCTACTGCGGTGCTGATCTTCCCATGGAGATCGCTGGACTACGTCGTCTTTATCGCCGATGAACGAACGAAATTGAGCGGAGCTGATCGAGAACGTGTTTCATCAACACTACTTCCACTGCCCTAGCGCGTTTCATGGCTAGAGGTAATGATCTATGATCTCATTACACGCATGGTTCTTGGGCGAACGGGGTAAAAATTTTGAATTTAATGCTAGCGTAGCCTCCCCATAACCCAACAGTGGTATCAGAGCCTACGTGCATAGTGTTCGATCTGGATCGATCATATATAGGTGATATGTGATGGAAATAGATTAGATCTATTATTTTTGCGTCGGATTTTCGGAAGTTTCAGGTGTGACCCGAAAGTTCAGGGCCAAAATAAACTTCATATAAAAGGTTATTTTCAGAAGTTCCGAGTTTGACTCGGAAGTTCTGGGCCAAAATAAATTCGACATAGAAGGTTGATTTCGGAAGTTCCGGGTTTGACTCGGAAGTTTTGGGCCCTTCGACCGGAAGTTCTGGGCCTTTGAGCTCGATGTTTCGGGTCTTGTTCAGTCACGTGTAGATTCTACGCCTAACTTGTTTTTGCAGATAATGTTGTGACTAGTATGGCTTTATGATGTATATGATGCATACTTGTAATTTTCATGCCCTGCGTGTCATGGTTAATTGTAGCCTAAGGCTGTTCAAATGTTGTATGGCCTACGCGTCAACATGTGATGTTTCTCCTCATATAATTAGTATAGTGCTATTAGTTGTAGTAGACTGATACAAGATTATGGAGGCTTGAAGCGTGATGACCCGAAGGACAGGAACCATAGAGATGAAGATCACCATGTGAAAAGGGCCATACTATGTCACAGTTAATATGATTGCCTGTGATGTTTATTTATGTTCATGTCATACTATTCTTCCATGTTTCTGTGTGCGGTAGGCATCGTTACTATGTTAGAATAGTTTCCCTCAGAAAATTAAGAACTTTGATGCCCTTTCCAATAGCTACACCTACAAAGATTTCAATTATTGTATGGTGGGTCTGCCAAAGCAGGGTGTCATCTTTTATCTTAACCAGTTAGGGTGGATGACGGACAACCACATGCATAGTATTGGTTTGCTTAACAAAGCTATCAAAACGGTTTTGGGCTTTGAGGCATGGAGTTGGACGTCGAGGAATAGGATGCTACCCCAATGAACAAGAGTCACATAGGATGTGATTAGCAAGTTGTTGCTTACCTATGTCACTAATCTTCTAACAGTGATGCCAAAGCTCACTAAGAGTTAGTTGAATATGGATCTTGTCCCACTATGTGTCGTTAGAGGAAAAGTGATCATTTTACATATAGTGAAACATCTTTTATTTGATAGAAGATTCATATAGCATAGTGTTGAACTTTGTATTTTTGCTGTTGATCATGGCACCTACTGCTAAGAACACTTTCACTTTTAATTTGCAATCAATTCTTGAAAAGGAAAAGCTTTCTAAAACAAACTTTATTGACTGGTATAGAAACTTGAGAATTGTTCTCAAACAAGAGAAAAATGAATGTGTTCTAGAGGAGCCCGATCCTGATGAATCAAAAGATGATGCATCTGCCGCGGATCGGCACACTTATGAGAAGCACATCAATGATTCAATTGATCTCAGCTGTCTCATGCTTGCCTATATGTCCTCTGAGCTTCAGAAGCAATATGAGGACAGGGATACCTACGATATGATCGTGGGACTCAAAGGCATGTTTGAGAACCAAGCACGGACTGAGAGGTACAACATCTTAAAGTCTTTGTTTGTGCACAGGTTGGCAGAAGGCAACCCAATCAGTCCTCATGTGATCAAGATGATTGGTTATATTGAGAGTCTGGAAAAACTTGGTTTTCCTCTTGACCAAGATTTGGCCACGGATGTGATTCTTCAGTCGCTCCCTGTGAGCTTTGAGCCGTTCATTTTGAATTTTCATATGAACAGCATAGAGAAAAGCATGGTTGAATTACATAGAATGCTAAAGACTGCTGAGGATAGCATTAAAAAGAATTCTTGTCATGTGAAGATGGTTCAGTAGGACAGCAAGAAGAGAAAACGCAAGGGAAATACTAAAGCTTCAGATGTAATCTCGAGTTCTAAGTCTAAACCAGCTGGAAAGTCCAAGACTGGCCCTGCTACTTCTGACACTTGCCACCACTGCCATATGACTGGTCATTGGTGGAGAAATTGCAAGTTATATTTGGAACAACTGAAGAAAAAGAAGGGAAGTGTGACTTCTACATCAGGTATAAATGTTATTGAAATTAATCTTGCTACTCGTCCAAGTGATTCATGGGTATTTGATACTAGATCAATGATTCATACTTGTAAATCGTTGTAGGGACTGAAAAGGACTAGGAAGTATGCAAGAGGTGAATTGGATGTCCGCGTCGGCAATGGTGCAAAAGTTGCTGCGTTGGCCGTCGGCGTTTATTCTTTGTCGCTACCCTTAGGATTAGTTTTGGAATTGAATAATTGTTATTTCATTCCTGCCTTGGGCAGAAATATTATCTCTTCGTCATGTTTAGAGGAAGACGGTTTTAAATTCGTAATAAAGAACAAGTGTTGTTCGATATTTTCGGATGGTATGCTCTACGGTGTTTGTCCATTGGTGAATGGCTTATATATTCTGAATCTCGACAATACACATGTTTATAACGTTAATACCAATAAGCCTCGGCTTAAAGATTTGAATCCTTCCTATGTTTGACACTGTCGTTTGAGTCATATAAATGAGAAGCATATGTAGAAGCGCCATAAAGATGGGCTCCTGGAGTCATTTGATTTCGAATCATTTGATATATGCGAGTCTTGTTTACTTGGCAAAATGACTAAGAAGCCTTTCATTGATCAAAGTGAGAGGGCAAATGAATTGTTGGCCATTATACATACTAATGTATGTGGACCAATGAGTTCTACAGCCAGAGGTGCATTCTAGTACTTTATTACTTTTACTGATGACTTTAGTAGATTTGGTTACATCTACTTAATGTGGCATAAGTCGAAATCTTTTGAAAAGTTGAAGGAGTTCTAGAATAAGGTACAAAATCATACAGGCAAAACAATTAAATTTATGCGATCAGATCGTGGAGGTGAATATTTGAGCCATGAGTTTATTGATCATCTAAAATAGTGTGGAATTGTTCCGCAGCTGACTCCACCAGGACAACCTCAATGGAATGAGGTGTCCGAGCGGAGGAACCGAACTTTGTTAGACATGATCCAGTCCATGATGAGTCAATCTAATCTTCCATTGTCCTTTTGGGGATTCGGTCTAGAAACTGCTTCTTTCACATTAAACAGGGTTCCATCTAAATCTGTAGAGAGGACGCCATATGAGATATGGACTGGGAAGCATCCCGGGTTGTCTTTTCTAAAGATATGGGGTTGTGAGGCCTATGTAAAATATTTGACGTCTAACAAACTCACTCCCAAATCTGATAAATGCTTCTTTGTGGGGTATCCTAGGGAAACCAAAGGATATTACTTCTATAACCGGAAGGAAGGCAAAGTGTTTGTCGCCCGGAATGGTGTTTTTCTTAAGAAAGAGTTTCTCTCGAAAGAGGTTAGTGGGAGCATGGTGTGACTCGAAGAAGTTCGAGAACCACTAGAAAGTGTTTTAGCTCCTACTAAACGTGCAGCTCGAAATGCAAGATGTTATAGAACCTGTTGTCGAGACACCAGCCCCACGTCGGTCGGAAAGGTTGAGTCGTGTGCCTAAGCGGTTTGCATTTTTAACCACTTGGTAGCGTGACATATTATTGTTGGACAATGATGAACCTAAGACCTATTCGAAAGCGGTGATAGGACCAGACTCTAAGAAATGGCTTAGAGCTATAAGATCTGAGTTAGAATCCATGTGAAAGAATCAAGTTTGGAACTTGGTCAAAACACCTGATGGTGTAAAAACTATCGAGTGTAAATGGATTTTTAAGAAAAAGATAGACGTTGATGGAAATGTTCACATCTATAAGGCATGATTGGTGGCGAAAGGTTTCAGGCAGATTCAAGGTGTTGATTATGATGAAACGTTTTCACCCGTCGCTATGCTAAAGTCTATCTGGATCATCCTAGCAATTGCCGCATTTTATGACTATGAGATATGGCAAATGGATGTCAAGACGGGTATCCTTAATAGAAACCAAAGTAAGGATGTGTATATGACACAGTCTGAAGGTCTTGATGATCTAGAGAATGCTGGGAAAATTTGCAAGCTGCAAATGTCCATTTATGGGCTGAAGCAGGCTTCTCGGAGTTGGAACCTTTGTTTTAATGAGGTAGTCAAAGTGTTTGGCTTCATCAAGAACGAAGAAAAGCCTTGTGTTTACAAAAAGACGTGGGAGCTCACTTGTGTTTCTGGTCTTATATATAGATGACATATTGTTGATCGGAAATGATATTCCTATGCTAGATGCTGTTAAGTCTTCGTTGAGAAAGAGTTTCTCAATGAAAGATCTTGGAGAGGCAGTATACATCTTGGGCATAAAGATCTATAGAGATAGATCGAGAAGGTTAATTGGATTAAGCTAAAGCATGTACATTGACAAGGTATTGAAACGGTTCAATATGCAGAATTCCAAGAAAGGTTTTCTGCCAATGTCACATGGTGCTACTCTCAACAATTGTCAGTGTCGTTTGACACCTGATGAGCTGGAGAAGATGAGTGCAATCCCGTATGCCTCCACAATCGGGTCCATCATGTATGCCATGCTTTGTACACGTCCAGATGTTTCTTATGCTCTAAGTGTTATGAGCAGATACCAATCAAACCCGGGTGAACGTCACTGGGTGACAGTAAAAAGAATCCTTAAGTACTTAAGAATAACTGAGGATATGTTCCTACTCTATGGAGGTGAGGAGGAGCTCATTGTAAATGGTTACACTGATGCTAGTTTCCAAACCAACAAGGACGATTCACGATCGTAGTCTGGATTTGTGTTTTGTCTCAATGGAGGCGCAGTGAGTTGGAAGAGTTCTAAGCAAGAAACGGTTACAGATTCAACAACGGAGGCCGAGTATATAGTAGCTTCTGAAGCTGCGAAGGAGGCTGTTTGGATCAGAAATTTCGTTTCTGAGCTAGGAGTTGTCTCTAGTGCGTCCAGTCTAGTGAAACTCTATTGTGATAATAGTGGTGCCATTGCGTAAACCCAGGAGCCTAGCTCACACCAGAAGTCCAAGCACATACTTCGGCGCTATCACCTCATTCGTGAGATTATAAATAGAGGTGATGTAAAGATATGTACGGTGCACACGGATTCAAACGTTGCCGATCCGTTGACGAAACCTCTCTCGTAGCCCAAGCATGAGGCGCACTTGAGCTCTATGGGTATTAGATACTTACGTAAGTGAGTCTAGTGTATGTGAGAAAAGGAGTCTTGTCTATACTAATGTACATTTGGATAATTAGTTATTTTGTTCCTTGAATAAATATCTTTTACATTGATCAGCAAGTATGTGACTTATTTGTGAAACTCTTTGTTTTATAATGATATTATTCTAAACGATCCATAATCTCATATCGTCATGTGAGACAATGATGATTTATAGATTAGCATATCTGTCTGATTGATGATCATGTTTCGCAGATCATAGACATGAAGATGTCAAATCAATGATGTGGACTCATGTTAGTGAACATGGAGTTGAATAGACCCACTTTGAGATACTGCTGGGATTATTATTTTTAATGTGCCATCAATTATCATCTCAAATGGTGTATGTACAGAATCCTTAGACCTGAGTTCGTCAGTGATTCCAGAATGTGAAGTAACGCACTTAGAGGCTTCCAAACGCTATTCCATAACTGCGTAGTTATAAAGGTTGCTTTTGGGTGTGTTATGAAACATGTTGTGGGATGTGAGCGGTCAAGATGGAATTTACCCCTCCTAAATAACGGGAGAGACATCTCTGGACCTCTCGAGATAGTTGGATTAGAAAAGTGCATGGCCATGCCACTATGATTAAAGAGTTAATCATGATTAATCCACTACTTGATCGAGTGAGGTGTCCAGCTATCAACAAGGGTGGCACGAATCTCGCCTTAAGCTTGACTAATATCGTGTAGTAAATGGATTGGTGCGTGAGTATATCAAGGTTCAGAAATTATGATTTTGATTTTGTATGCTTTCAGGGGTCAATATGTGCTACTAGGTACCGCTATTGATTTGCGATTCGGAAAGGGTTTCCGGGTAGCGGCCGTTTGCATATGAACCTATCGGGTCACACGCTTA
The DNA here is from genome assembly GCA_000418225.1 of Zizania latifolia. Lineage (NCBI taxonomy): Eukaryota > Viridiplantae > Streptophyta > Magnoliopsida > Poales > Poaceae > Zizania > Zizania latifolia. Next base: position 549,887 of record KE373001.1, on the reverse strand, counting down.
AGGGGATGGGATTTAAGTCTTGCAAGAATTGGCTCTTGTGCAAGTGGAAGATTGATGGAAATATGCCCAAGAGAATTCTGGGGGAACTAGATGTTCTGGCATGAGGCCGGAAGTTCCGGGTTCTGGAGCATCCGGAAGTTTCGGTTAGACCGGAAGTTCTGGGCCAGCCCCAGTTTTGTTTTCTGAAGAAACCAGAAGTTCCGGTTGGACCTAAAGTTCTGGGCCTGTCTGAAAGGTGAATTCTAGATGAACCGAAAGTTCCGGGTGAGACCCAGAAGTTCTGGGTCGAAATAAATTCGATACAGAATGTTATTTTTGGAAGTTTCGGTTGGACTGAAAGTTCCGGACAGAAATAAATTCATACAGAAGGTCATTTTTAGAAGTTCCGAGCCTGGACCAGAACTTCTGGGCCAGACGAACATATTAGATCTGTTGGGCTTTAATACTGATGAAAGACCCATGAGAGGGCACTATATAAGGAGAGGAGGGGCTAGGATAAAAAGGCTGCTGTTGCTTGTTGCTTCGACCTAACCCTAGCCGCCACCTCTCTTGGCTACACTGGTCGTGGCCATCTCTCCCCTGATCTCTCGCGCGGTACTAGCATACCGGCTTGAGGTGATCCTGTCCCTGTACGTGTGGATACCGTAGAGGCGTCACTGCTACTGCGGTGCTGATCTTCTCGTGGATATCGTCGGACTACGTCGTCTTCGTCGCCGTTGAACGAATGGAATTGAGCGGAGCTGATCGAGAACGCATTTCATCAACTCTACTTCCGCTGCCCTAGCGTGTTTCGTGGCTAGAGATAATGATCTATGATTCCATTACACGCATGGTTTCTGGATGAATGGGGTAAAATTTTTGAATTTAATGCTAGGGTAGCCTCCCCATAACCCAACAATATTCACAAAGAAACATATATATATTCACAAAGCAATATATATATTTATAAAGCAACATATTCACAAAGCAACATGTTCACTAAGCAACATATTCACAAAGCAACATATATATTCACTAAGCAACAAACCCTAGCCTCCGTAGAGTAGGAGGAGGACGAGGAGGTTGAGGAGAACCTTAGAAGGAAGATGCACGAGGCGGTGGTGAGGAGGCTCAGGGATGGAAGAGGAGACCCCAGCGGAGGAGGCTGCGATGGGACGGAGACCAACGAAGGAGGCCACAAGGGGACGGAGGCCAAGACGGTGGAGGAGAACGACGGCGGAACGTGTGGAGCACGATGGCAGAATGACTGTGGAGGAGAAGGCATGGCCGCTAGGGTTTAGGGTTCTACGCGATATGAAAGCGTTCTGTTGGCGCCCGCCTATTTATGAACATCATTAGTGAAGGGTGATAGTTTCTGTCCGTCACTAATGATCTATCCATTAGTGACGGGTGGAAACTACCGCCCGTCACTGGATCAGTAATGACGGGCGATAGTTGCCACCTGTCACACCCATTAGTGACCGGTGGTAATTCAACCCGTCATTAATGGGGGTGCCCCGCTTTAGTGACAGGCCAAATTACAACCCATCACTAATAAGGCAATATCACCGACGCGTTCAAAACAACCCATCACTAAAAGTGTATTAGTGACACGCATCAATTATCTGTCAGTAAAGCTCCGTCACTAAAGACTGTTTTTGTGGTAGTGACCGTCACAGGGTGCCCAACTGCTGTATACATCTACCAAGGCGGGACACAAGGTGGCTGCCTATTTGCTCGCCCTTGTCGAGTACAACCGTGGGGACTCCACAACCGAGCTCGCGTTGAGGCTCATAAGGCCGATAGAAGGCGAGGCAGCGCCGAAAGACAATGCATCTTCCATCGATGGTGTGCGTAGAAGGATCACCAACGAGAAATGCTAGCATCTTCCTGAACGTGTGATGAACTCAGTCCATCGGGCAGTGCATGGGTGGTGGGATCTGAAACCCCGAACAACCGTGATGCCATCATTGTGCATGACCGGTGGCTGCGGCGAGTATGAAATTCCTTGGCTTGAGCAGTTGCTCTCCTTCTGTAGCGAGGAATGCAGAATCAAGCATGAGTACCATCTGTTCTTCTCAAAACTATCAGCACTGCCCTATTATGGTTAAATTGTTGTAATTCATTAGCTATTATTGTTGGAGAACGGGTAGGCTACGCTAGCATAAAATAAACTTTTTCTACCCCGTTCAACCCAGCAACCATGCGAGTAATGGGATCATGGATCGTTACCTCTAGTCACGAGACGCGCTAGGGCAGCGGAAGAAGAGTTGGGGAAGTGCGCCCTCGATCAACTCTGCCCAGCTCCGTCCAATCGTCGGCAGCGAAGATGATGCAGTCTTGCGATCCTCACATCGAGATGATCAGCGCCGCAATTGCAGCGGCGCCTCTATAGTATCCACACATATAGGGACAGGATCATCTCACGCCGATATGCTAGTACCGCGCGTGAGGCTAGGAGTTAGGGAGGTCCAACCGCCTTTTGCGCTCTAGCATCTCCTCTACTTATATATAGCCCACTGATGGGCCTTTAATCAATATTAAAGTCCACCAGATCTAATCTGCACGTTTGGCCCGGAAGTTCTGGCCGAGGCCCGGAACTTCCAAAAATAACATTCTGTATCGAATTTATTTCGATCCGAAAGTTCCGGTCCAACCGGAACTTCTAAACTCGGAACTTCCGGTCCAACCAGAACTTTCGAAAATAACATTCTATATCGAATTTATTTCAGCCCGGAAGTTCCGGCTGAAGCACGAAACTTCTGGTTCGTCCAGAATTCGCCTCTAGAGAAGGCCCAGAAGTTTTGGTCCAACCGGAACTTCCGATTCCTCCAGAACTCGCCACTAGGGCGGGCCCAGATGTTCTGGTCCAACAAGAACTTCCGGTTCCTCCAGAACTTATCTCTAGGACATATTACCATCAATCTCCCACTTGCACTAGAGTAAATACTTGCAAGCTTCAAATCTCATCCCCTTAAGCTTGTGACCCGATAGGTTCATATGTAAACGGCCGCTACCCGGAATCCTTTTTCAGATCACAAGTCAATAGCAGTACCTAGCAGCACATACTGACCCCCGAATACATACAAAGATCATATCAATTGAACCTTCATATACTCACGCACCAATCCCTTTACCACAAGACATTAGTCAAGCTCAAGGCGAGATTCATGCCACCCTTATGATAGCTCGACACTTCACTCGATCAAGTAGTGGATTAATCATGATTAACTCTTTAATCATAGTGGCATGGCCATGCACTTTCCTAATCCAACTATCTTGAGGCACCCAGAGACGTCTCTCCCGTTATTTAGGAGGGGTAAATTCTATCTTGATCGCTCACATTCCACGACATGTTTCATAACATACCCGAAAGCAACTTTTATAACTACCCAGTTACGGAATAGTGTTTAGAAGCTCCTAAGTGTGTTACTACACATTTTGGAATCAATGATTATCTTAGGTCAAAGGATTCTACAGGTACACCATTTGAGATGACAATTGATGGCACATCAAGAATAACAATCTCAACAGTATCTCAATATGGGTCTATCCAACACCATGTTCTATAACATGTGTCCACATTACTGATTTGATATCTCTATATCCATGATCCGTGAAACATGATCATCAGTCAGACAAATGTGCTAATCTATAAATCATCATTGTCCCACATAATAATATGAGATTAGGGATCGTTTAAAATAACATCATGATAAAACAAAGTGTTTCACAAAAAAGTAACATACTTGCTAATCAATGTAAAAGATAATTATTCAAGGAACAAGATAACTAATTATCCAAAAGTACATTAGCATAGACAAGACACTTTCTCTCACATACACTAGACTCTATCACACAAGTATCTAATACCTATAGAGCTCAAGTGCGTCTCATGCTTGGGCTGCGAGAGAGGTTTCGTCAACGGATCGCAATATTTGAATCCGTGTGCACTTTGCATATCTTTATATCACCTCTATCTATAATCTCATGGATGAGGTGATAGCGTCGTAGTATGTGCTTGGACTTCTGGTGCGACCTAGGCTCCTTGGCTTGCATAATGGCACCACTATTATCACAATAGAGGTCCACTGGACTGGACTCACTAGGGACAACACCTAGCTCAGAAATAAATTTTCTGATCCAAACAGCCTCTTTGGCAGCTTCAAAAGCTGCTATGTACTCGGCTTCTATTGTTGAATCTGCAACCGTTTCTTGCTTGAAACTTTTTCAACTCACTGCGCCTCCATTAAGGCAGAACACAAATCCAGATTACGATCTCGAATCATCCTTGTCAGTATGGAAGCTAGCGTCGGTGTAACCATTTACAACGAGCTCCTCCGTACCTCCGTAGATTAGGAACATATCCTTAGTTCTTCTCAAGTACTTGAGGATACTCTTTACCATCGCCCAGTGATATTCACTTGAGTTTAATTGGTATCGGCTAGTAACACTTAGAGCATAGGAGACATTTGGGCGTGTACAAAGCATGGCATACATGATGGACCCGATTGCGGAAGCATACAGGATCACACTCATCTTCTCTAGCTCATCAGGTGTCGAAGGACGCTGACTCTTGCTAAGAGTAATACCATGTGACATTGGTAAAAAACCTTTCTTGAAATCCTGCATATTGAACCGTTTCAATACCTTATCAATACACGTGCTTTGGCTTAATCCAATCAGCCTTCTCGATCTATCTCCATAGATCTTTATGCCCAATATGTATGCTGTCTCTCCAAGATCTTTCATTAAAAACTTTTTCTCAACAAATATTTAACAGCATCGAGCATTAGAATATCATTTCCGATCAACAATATGTCATCTACATATAAGATTAGAAATACAAGTGCGCTCCCACTAGCCTTTTTGTAAACATAAGGCTCTTCTTCATTCTTGATGAAACCAAACCTTTTGATCACTTCATCAAAATAAAGATTCCAACTTCGAGAAGCTTGCTTCAGCCCACAAATGGACGTTTGAAGCTTGCAAATTTTTCCAGCATTTTTTTGGATCGACAAAACCTTCAGGCTATGTCATGTACACATCCTCGCTTAAGTTTTCATTAAGGAAAGCTGTTTTGACATCTATTTACCAAATCTCATAGTCATAATATGCGGTAATCGCTAGGATGATCCGGATAGACTTTAGCATTACGACGAGCGAAAATGTTTCATCACAATCAACACCTTGAATTTGCCTAAAACCTTTTGCCACCAATCATGCCTTATAGATGTGAACATTTCCATCAATGTCTATCTTTTTCTTAAAAATCCATTTGCACTCGATAGTTTTGACACCATTAGGTGGATCGACTAAGTTCCAAACTTAATTTTCTCGCAAGGATTCTAACTCGGATCTTATGGCTCCAAGCCATTTCTCAGAGTCTGGTCCCATCACTGCTTCTGAGTAGGTATTAAGTTCATAATTGTCCAACAATAATATATCGCGCTGCCCCGTGGTTAACAATGTAAACCGCTCGGGCGCACGACTAGCCCTTTCTGACCGATGTGGGGCTGGTGTCTCGACAATAGGTTCTGCAACACCTTGCACATCGAATTATGGTTCAATAGGAGCTAAAACACTTTCGAGTGGTTTCTGAATCTCTTCGAGTTGCACCGTGCTCCAACTAACTCATTTTGAGAGAAACTTTTTCTCAAGAAAGACACCATTCTGGGCGACAAACACTTTGCCTTCTTTCCGGTTATAGAAGTAATATCCTTTGGTTTCCCTAGGATACCCCACACAGATTTGGGAGTGAGCTTATCGGACGTCAAACGTTTTACATAGGCCTCACAACCCCATATTTTTAGAAAAGATAACCCAGGATGCTTTCCAGTCCATATCTCATATGGCGTCCTCTCTACAGATTTAGATGGAACCCTGTTTAATGTGAAAGCAGCAGTTTCTAAAGCGTATCCCCAGAAGGACAATGGAAGATCAGATTGACTCATTATTAACCGGACCATGTCTAACAAAGTTCGGTTCCTTCGCTCGGACACCCCATTCCATTGAGGCATGCCCAGTGGAGTCAGCTGTGGAACAATTTCACATTGTTTTAGATGATCATTAAACTCATAGCTCAGATATTCACCTCCACGATCTGATCATAGAAATTTAATTGTCTTGCCTATATAATTTTGTACCTCATTCTGGAACTCCTTAAACTTTTCAAAGGATTCAGACTTATGCCTCATTAAGTAGATGTAACCAAATCTACTAAAGTCGTCGGTAAAATTAATGAAGTACTGAAAACCACCTCTAGCTGTAGAACTCATTGGTCCACATATATCTGTATGTACAAGGGCCAACGTTTCATTTGCCCTCTGACTTTGACCAGTGAAAGGCGTCTTAGTCGTTTTGCCAAGTAAACAAGACTCACATGTGTCAAATAATTCGAAATCAAATGACTCCGGAAGCCCATCTTTATAGAGATTCTGCATACGCTTCTCATTTATATGACCTAAACGACAATGCCAAACATAGGTAGGATTCAAATCATTAAGCCGAGGCTTCTTCGTATTAATGTTATAAACATGTATATCCTCAAGATTCAGAATATATAAGCCATTCATCAATGGACAAGTACCATAGAGCATGCCATTCAAAAATATCGAACAACATTTGTTCTTTATTATGAATTCATAACCATCCACTTCGAAACATGAAGAAGAGGTAATGTTTCTGCCCAAGGCAGGAATGAATTAACAATTATTCAATTCTAAAACTAATCCAAAGGGTAGCGACAAGGAATAAACACCGACGGCCAACGCTGTAACTTTTGCACCATTACCGACGCGGACATCCAACTCGCCTCTTGCACACTTTCTAGTCCTTTTCAGTCCTTGCAACGATTTGCAAGTATAAATCATTGATCCGGTATCAAATAACCATGAATCAATAGGACAAGTAGCAATATTAATTTCAATAACATTTATACTTCAAGTAGAAGCGGAAGTCTTACTTCCCTTCTTCTTCTTGAGTTCTTCCAAGTACAACTTTGGAACATATTTCATTTTCTCTTGTTTGAGAACAATTCTCAAATTTCTATACCAATCAATAAAGTTTGTTCCAGAGAGCTTTTCTTTTTCAAGAATCGATCACAAATTAAAACTGTAAGTGTTACTAGCAGTAGGTGCCATGATCTACAACAAAAATGCAAGTTTCAGCACTATGCTACGTGAATCTTCTATCAAATAAAAGATGCTCCACTACATGACATACAATCGTTTTTTCTCTTATGACATGTAGTGGGATAAGATCCATATTCAACTAACTTCTAGTGAGCTTTGGCATCACTGCTAAAAAATTAGTGACATAGGTAAGCAACACTTTGCTAATCACATCCCTATGTGACTTTTGTTCGTCGGGGTGGCATCCAATGCCTCGACGCCCAACTCCATGCCCCAAAGCCCAAAACCGTTTTGATAGCTTTGTTAAGCAAACCAATACTATACTTGTGGATGTCCGACATCCACCCTAAATGGTTAAGATAAAAGATAGCACTCTGCTTTGGCAGACCTCCCATACAATGATCAAAATCTTTGTAGGTGTAGCTATTAGAAAGGGCATCAATGACTCATAATTTTCTGAAGGAAATTATTCTAACATGGTAACGATGCCTACCGCATACAAAACAAGATAGAATAGTATGATAGGAACATAAATAAACATCATAGGTAATCATATTAACTGTGACATAGTATGGTCCTTCTCACATAGTGATCTCTATCTCCATGATTCCTGTCCTTTGGGTCATCACGCTTCAAGCCTCCATGATCTTATATGAGTCTATTACATCTAATAGCACTATACAAATTACATGAGAATAAGCATCACATGTCGACACGTAGGTCATACAACAATAGAACAACCTTGGGCTGCAATTAACCATGACACGCAGGCCATGAAAATTACGTAAATGCATCACATGCTGCACAAGGCCATACCAGTCACAACATTCTCTACAAAAATGAGTTAAGCGTCGAATCTATGCGTGACTGAAAAGCAGACCTAGAACTTCCGGCTCAATGCCCAGAACTTCCGACTGAAGCCCGGAACTTCCGACTCAAAGCCCGGAATTTCCGAAATCACCCTTCTGTAGCCAATTTATTTTGGCCCGGAACTTCCAGGTCAAACCTGGAACTTCCAAAAATAACCTTCTGTACGAAAATTATTTTGGCCCGGCAGTTCTAGCTAAAGCTCAGAACTTCCAAAAATGTTCTGGCTGTAGCTCAAAACTTCTAAAAATCCGACGCAAGAATAATAGATCTAATCTATTTCCACCACATATCACCTATATGTGCATGATCCAGATCGAACACTACACACGTAGGCTCTGATACCACTGTTGGAGAACGGGTAGGCTACGCTAGCATAAAATAAAACCTTTTCTACCCCGTGCTACCCAGGAACCATGCGAGTAATAGGATCATGGATCGTTACCTCTAGTTACGAGACACGCTAGGGCAGCGGAAGAAGAGTTGGGGAAGCACGTCCTTGATCAACTCCACCCAGCTCCGTCCAATCGTCGGCGGCGAAGACAATGCAGCCTTGCGATCCTCACGTCGAGAAGATTAGCGCTGCAATTGCAACGGCACCTCTACGGTATCCACACGTACAGGGACGAGATCACCTCACGCCGATATGCTAGTGCAGCATGTGAGGCTAGGGGAGATACGGCCACAGCAGGTACGGCCAGGGGAGAGGTGGTGACTATGGTTAGGGAAGGTCCAACCGCCTTTTCCGCTCTAGCCCCTCCTCTCCTTATATAGAGCCCACTGATGGGCCTTTAATCAACATTAAAGCCTACCAGATCTAATCTGCTCGTTCGGCCCGAAAGTTTCGGCTGAGGCTCAAAACTTTCAAAAATAACATTCTGTATTGAATTTATTTTGATCCGGAATTTCTGGTCCAACCAGAACTTCTGAACCTAAAACTTTCGGTCCAACTGGAACTTTCGAAAATAATATTCTGTATCAAATTTATTTCGGCCCAAAAGTTCTGGCTGAAGCTCGAAACTTCCGGTTCATCCAGAATTCACCTCTAGAGCAGGCCCAAAACTTTCGGTTCCTCCAGAACTCGCCACCAGGAAGGGCCCGGAAGTTCTGGTCCAACCAGAACATCCGGTTCCTCCAGAACTTGTCTCTAGGGCATATTACCATCAATTATATAGTTTGAACTTTTGTATTAGCTACTGTTTAAATGAAGTCGAGCAGTATTTGACTTGATGAAGTTTATTGATTCTATGAAATACGGTGTGATCATCACAAATGAAATTTAAGTTCATTTTACAAATTTTAGTTCGAAAAAGGAAATCCAAAAACTTTATACGGTGTGATGATCGCTACAGTCGCTCGTGTCTATAATGAAGTTTTGCGCCCATCTCCTTGGAACCCTCGTTGAACTTTAGTACCGGTTCTAGTAGTAAGTAGGTATTAATAATGGAGTAGTTGGCTAAATTATGGCGCACGTCTCCTCGTTATCTATGCCCATTAAAATTTAGTACCAGTTTATAATGTCAACCGGTACTAAAAGGTGAAAGTTTCACGTGCGTGTTTCTTCGGGACCTGTGCCCGTTGTAGTTAATATCAGTTTATCATCGTAACCGGTACTAAAGACATGACTATATAAGGAGGGCCATGTACTCCGTTGATTCATGTACTACTTTCTTTCCTTCTTCTTCTTTGCCGACTTGCCATCGGTTGTTCTTTCACTTCGGTAAGTCCGCTTTTGTCTTATTCATGTTGTTCACCTTTAACACTACATTTTGTTTGTGTTCAATTATGTTGTCTCCCTCCACATCGTCTTTGTGGTCATGGATGTCCAACGAGGACTTCTCGTCGACCGCCAATGACTCATACGTTGCATGGGTCATGCAGGCCTAGGAGGATTTGGAGGCTACTAGGGTCCTACAGAATGAAGATGATGCCGTCTGAGCTAGGAACTTGGCGGAGCAAGACTCTGGCCATTCAGACGCCTGTGCTGCTGGCGTCGATGCAATGCCGAACGACGCTATTGTGAGATCATGTGTATGATCATTAATAAGTGATGAACAAATTGGTTCGATGTTGATATATGATAAATAAATTGATTTTGATTGGTTTGAGTGGTCGGGTACTTTGTTTAAGTGGTCGGGCACTCTAGTCGAGCACTCAACACTAGGAAAAATTTAGTCCTCGAGAAAATTTAGCCCTTGGAAAAATTCAGCACCTAGGAAATCCAGACCTCAGGATTTTGGATCACACGGATTTTGATGTTCGAGTTGGGTCATATGCTTTAAAAGTATATACAATAAAACACTATGTTTATAATTGATTAGATTGATTGAGTCAAGTTAGAAAGAACTTGTGTTTGGAGAAAGGATTTCTTGGTTTGTTCTTGTGCAGGCATTTCTTGAGGGCGAGTCGTGGTCGATGATGAGATTAGAGCTAGGCTCGAGGAGGAGATAAGGTTCAGAACAGTCAAGGAAGTCATGCGGGACACTTGGGCTAGAGGATGCTGCACGTGAAGATGAGGTTTTCATATGACGTACGTATGATGTGTGCGAATATGGAAAGGATACAGGGTTTCTATATGACGTACGCAAGATGTGTGTGAATATGAAAAGAAAGGAAGCAAATTCGGAAGGAGTTAGGATTTAAGGATTCATAAGAGATATGGATTCTTAATTAGATTAGGACTCTAAAAGTTGGTAATTTCGTGGCTCATAGTGGCAGCCATAAGGGGTATATAAATAGACTTGAGGGGAGGGCAAAAATTGTGGGGGAAGAGACCGAACAAGAGAGAAAAATTAGGGTTTAGCCTTTTGCTCTTCCATCTAGGGTAATGGCGCTTTGGCATGGAGTAGCGACGACACGAGTAATATATAGTATATATATATGTATGTAATAGCTATGTAGATATATATCTCCGTAATATATATATATATATGTAAATATACCCTATATATATATATAAAGTGGTAACTTTTATACTGTGTTTTCTTCTTTTGCCGTGTGAAATAAAACAAAAAATTGCGTACGATACAAATTAAACGAAAAAACAGCGTAAATTAAATTAAACTTTACAAGTCTACATCAGACTAAAAATATAAATTAAACTTTATCAGTTATCTATCAACAGACGAGAATTTAGCATAAATAATTAAAATAAAAATAATATTAATCTTCACTAGTTAACTAAGATCACAGTTGACAACAATTAAAAAAATTGTGTATTTAGTACCGACTGAGAAGTCAAGCCGGCACTAAAGTTATGGATTTTAGTATTTACTGTGCGTCTCAGTCGATACTAATGCATGGAGAATTAGTCTCGGGTTGGATTCCCCACCCAAGACTAAATGGGTGTATTAGTGCTAGTTGAATAACCGGTACTAATGTGCCATACCTTTAGTCCTAGATAGATAATACCGGATCAAAAACTAGAAACAAATGGGGGTTTTCAATCGGTACTTGTCGGGAATATGATCCCGGGCTACCACCCGAGTGGTTTTAAGCCGATCCGTCAATGGTTAGAGCCAGCCAGGAGGATAATAATTGGATCTGAAGGCGTCCGAGACCAGCACTCGGGAAAAAGCCCTCCCGACCACATGTATTCGGACGGTCACCATTAAGAGCCAGGCCGTCATTAATCTCCACAATCATGCAGTTATTAGCACGGTTGTCCTTTGAGTTATTACCCACGATCTGACCGTTTATGTCATTAATAAGTCATTAGTGGGGATTTATTCATCATTTGTAATCCCCGATCTCTCCCGTATAAAGGGATCGTGAGAGCCTGAAAGAGGGGAAGACTCATACAATCTGAAGTATTCAAGCGCTAGAGGTTATTCACGCCCGAAGCTCATAACACACACAAGATTAGGGTTATTATCCTCCGGGAGGCCCGAACCTGTCTAAAATCCTTTGTCTCTGTCCCTGCGATTGAGATAACCATTAGATCATACCACCGCACTTCCCTTAGCCTAAACAAAAACCTCTCTGCAGGCACCCCTGTAGGGTACTATTGTCTTACACAATGACAGTACTAATGGCATATTCTGTAGTAGTGATACCTAGGAGAGTTTTAGGTACACATTGATGTCGTTGTTAGGTTGCTTTGGGTTTTGGATAAGCACCGACGACATCATAATGAATTTGCTAAAGTCTCTCAAATCACCGAAAAGATTCGTGACATCCGTACTTAAACTAAACCTTATGTTTCTTACCTGATCTAAAAAGTCTAGGTATGTTCTGTTAATTGTTCTCTACTAGGACACATCACCGGGGTGTCTCGACATCCCATCGTCCTTAAGGTCTTCTTTGTGTCATTGTATCATTTTAGCATGTGATTTTTTGTGAACAAACGTTTCAAACGTAGTATTACAGGGAAATATCATATCACCTTAGTGAGGACTCTCTTCGTGAGACAATCTCTCTTAACATTACTGGGGTCATTATGCTTAATCTTATACCATGATACACTGCACACCAGATAACACATCCAAAGACATACTTCTCGCCATGATAGAGAATACATGCATCTAAAAATATATTCGAAATGTATAGATTTAGAGTTACAATTTATATTAAGAGAATGCAAAATTTGTGCCCTGTACTGAAACGTAGCTGAGAAAACATGACTTAATTAAATAATTAATTATCTAAAAATACTAGCAATGTTCTAAATTAGACTTGTGCAAGTGTAATATAAGGTTTGAACAATACTAATATCCTAATTGTCTGTGGTAGCTTGGCAAGTGCAAAATATATATAAACTGTCCTACAGAAGAAAAATCGGAGCTAATATATCATTTCTGATATTTCAAAATAACTAAATTTGCTTGCTTTCAACAGGATTTAATTTGAACATGCTCCAGCAATTGATCCCTACAATTGTCCTTAGCGGGTGGGTTGTGAATTAGACGGATCTTAGTCTTCTTGTTAGGAGATATAGGCTTACTAGCTTTATATTAAGAAAGTAGCTAGAAAATATAAAAAGTAACTAGAAAATATAAAGATACTTGATTGTTGATGCAATTTGCTTGTAAAATTGAAAGACTAACTAAGCTTGTGGTTGTGGACAGATATTCCATCAATATATAGTTCTCCATTCATATTATTCAACTAATACTTTGCCAGATTTGCAATTTGCAAATCTCAGTCAGATATGTCACGATGCTCGAAAATCTTATATATATATATATATATATATAAAATACTTTAAACCTCCCCCCATCTGATAACACCAGAGAGTTTTGAGCGGCGTGGCCGCTTCCGCGTGCCGCCACGTCGCCCCCGGCAGAGCTGGCATATTTTATAAAAAAACCCTCCTTTATCGCTAATTGAGTGAAGGTTCAGTGTCCTGCTCTCTGTTATCTTGTGTTTTTATGTCCGAGCCCTCGTTTTTATGAGATTTCATACGTGAATAAGATGAAATTGCGAAAATTGGAGTGCGCTGTAAAAACGGAAAACACAGGTGCTTTTTCGCACAAAATGCGCTGCTGGGAGCCCAGTGCCTGAGTGCCCCGTGTGCTCGGTCCCCCATTCAGTTCTTCAGCTATCTCCATCCCCTTGCCGAACCCTAGCCGCCGCGCTAGCCCTCACCCTCCCCGAGCGCCGCTCTCCCTCCGCGCCATCCCCCAGCGACGGCGCCCCCCCACGCGCCGACGCCAGCGCCGGTGGCCTCCCCCATGCTGCCTCCACCTGCAGCGCAGGAACTCCCCCCAGCGCCACCGGCGCCCTCTCCCTCAGCTCCGCCTGCGCATATTGGTCCAAATAGGGTATGAGTGGCAGATGTGGTAAACTGTTGGTGTCTCCTCCGTAAGCTTTGGTTCCAGATCTGAGAGCCATTCATGCTCTTTCTTTTAGCTGCTCCCCCACTGCAAGATATGAAGTGAATTGATTTCAGTCTTCGTTGATTCTGCCATCACATTTTGAAGTAGCCACTGGTGTATTGAAAGTTCTGAACAATATGGCATGTTTGGTTATCACCCTTCTTCAATGCATGCTGGTAAGTGGTTGTATCCAAGGTTTCATATTGTTATTGTCTGCTTGTTTGTTCTTCCGTATGTATAATTTGACTCCATTAGATGAATTTCAGCTCTGCAACAAATGTAGTCCAGGATGCCACACTAAAAAACACTTAATATATCCATAAAGTATCTAGCTGTGGAGCAGCCAGTCAAATTGATGATTTTCCACTTTTCCAGTATGGGAATTCTGAAGATATTTACTTTCTGTTTTGTCACCTATAATTAGTTTGACTCTTATCATAATTGTTTTTCAGGCTACATCAAATCTAAATATGGAGTTCTTCCATTCGATCAGTTTCCTTCTTAGCTGTCATGTGCTATGAGCTAGGGCCGCCAGGCCCAGGAGTGAACAGTACCGCGCTTATATTCTGCATTTGGGTTTGGTGAATAGGGTTTACAGCAGCTGGTATAAACTTTTTCCTTAGTCTAAGTTCTCAATGATTTGAAGTTATTGATCTGGTAGAAGCATACCGATTTCAAAATTGGATGTGATGGGAACAAAACCATGTGGATGCGCACGAGGGCCTTGAGCTTTTCAAGACAGCAATTGAAAAAGGATCTTTACACTGGCAAGGTTTGTTGAACTGACAACATGTTAAATTATATTTGATGCTTATGGCTTTGTCACTTTAATTTCGGATGTTTCGTGTGGAGGATACGTTATTCCATCTGATCGAAATGCCACGTTGTCATTGGAATGGATGTTACTGCTTCAGGGTTCTACAGCAAGAAGGACCAAATCTATGATCTTAACTTCAAGGAATGAAGGAAGAGGTAGTCTCAGTTTCTTTCGTTGAAGTTATTTAACAACTTGATGTGTCCATTTATGAAGCTTGTTTCCTCGCGTGCAGAACAATGATGGTTCCCAGAAGATATCTGGAGATGGCATCAAGAATGTCTACAAGTCATTTGTTAGTGAATACCCAATTTGCCTCTTGAACAGTTGGTTTATAGATATAGGAAGCATTGGCAAGATCACAATTTTGTTGTCATATCAGCGCACGTTTCATGTCATTTTTTTAATTTTTTATATTTATGTTGGCGTGCTTTTTTTAATAGATGGTTGGTCATGTATGTGTTAAAACAACTTGTTTAAGTGCTACCTCTATGCTACCACAACACATATGTAGGAAAATAAGATGCATGCCACTATAACACTGACGTATAACTCACTTGTTGCTACTTTTCTTATTATATTAATCAATAATTTGTATACATTTAAATTAATGAGATATTCTTATAGACAATCAATAGTGCGCGCAACATGCGCAAGTCTGCCTAGTGAGAAATGAAAGCACAACCTATCTTGCGACCGTTGTGTCCACCTTCAACAAGGGTTTTGCCGATGCAGATATTACGAACTTTTAGTTTTAGAAAATCAAAGGAGATTGTTGACTTATTATGCAGTCACTACTACAAAACACGTTATTAATACTGGTTAAAAATCTCTCTTTAGTCCTAGTTTTTTAACCAGTATTATCCATCTGAAACTAAAGGTGTGGCATATTAGTTAATCGGTACTAATACTCTACCCTTAGTATCGGTTAGGGAGTCCAACCAGTACTAATGTGCACATCTTTAATATCGGCTAAACATCTCAGTCAGTACTAAAAGTCATATCGGCTAAACATCTCAGTCAGTACTAAAAGTCAAATCTTTAGTACCGACTGGATATCTCATTCACTAGTAAACATATATATTTTTATTTAGACTATTCTTACTTATGCAGTATAGTTTTTTGTTTTGTTTGTATGTCTTTTTATTGAATTTTACTGTTGTTTTTCACTTCAGTGGACAATCACTGTAAAAGGATATGATAAATATATATATATATATATATATATATATATATATCTTTATATTCAATATTGTTATTGAATGGATTTCTAATTCTAACCCTAAAACATAAAGCCTATTCTTCGTTGCCATCCTTCGTGTTGTCGTCGGCCTCATCACCGTTGCCGCCATCGGCGGCCTCGTCATCGTTGCCGCAACCGTCGGCCTCGTTATCGTTGCTGTCGCCCTCTATTTCTTCCTTTTCTTCATCGTTGCCCTTCTCTTCTCATCATCCAATAACATCTCGGTGGTAATGATATCAATAAGATTATAAATATTAGTACATGTACTCATGTCCGAATATGAATTAGAGTTTTCCACCATCACCCTAGCCGCCTTTGAATCCTTGTCTTTATGGACAGCCCGCGCAATGCAAGAATCATTGGAGGTTGAGGAAGCCATGAATCAAACTTGCATAGAAAAGAGATCTGGTAAAACTGCTACATCAAGAAACAAAATGTATAGATCGGGAATGGCAGAGAACATACTGGTGCATGCAAGAGAATGATGGAGAACAAGAGGCAAAAAGATACTGTTGGTGGAGGAATAGAGAGAGCAAAGTGCACACCACTAGATGACCGCTGTTAATATAGTTGTACCTTTAGTAGCAGTTGATGTTATAAACCGATACTAAATGGCGACAAGTGCAATTCACGAAATGACGCTTACAAAACTTTTAGTACATGATCATATATACATTTAGTATCTATTGACATTATCAGCTGGTACTAAAGGGCAGACGAACAGACTGGTGCAGTTACCGAAATGATGCGCATGAAAGTTTTAGTACAAAGTCATACCTTTAGTACCGGCTGACATTATCAACCGATACTAAAGTGTGGGCATAGTTACCAAAACAACGCATATGAAACTTTTAGTTCAGAGTCATACCTTTAGTACCGATTGATATTATCAACCGGTACTGAAGTGCAACAGATGAGCACATTTACCTTTAGTGCAAAGTCATATCTTTAGTATTGGTTACAGTTCCCAGCCGGTACTAATGCTCATACCTTTAGTACCGGCTGCCTAGACATTTTAGCTGATAAAGAGTCAAAAGTCTAGGCACCTAGGTTTTTCTTCGAGGAGAACGCAAACATTCTCATTCTGAACCTATTGCCAGAATTTGTAACAGAGCATCAAGAAACTTCTAAACAAAGAAGAGAGGTGGAATAGGAGATTTTTGGGGGTAAACGGTTAGATTAACATGAATCTTTTAGTAATAGCTAATCTCATCACTTTGTACTAAAGGGTTCTTACGCGAGGTTTTAGGAACCCTTGAATATATTTTAGTACCGGGTCAGGAGACCACTCGACACTAAGATTATTAGAACCAGTTGGGCTCTACACCTAGTACTAATGCCTAAGATTTTAGTAGCGATTGAAGATCCTAACCGATACTAATAAGTTTAGTATCAGATGTACTTTCGACCCGGTACTAAAATTCTTTATTATTACCGTTTATACCTACCCACGACTTGTTCATTCTTTTTTGACCATTGCAGATAACTTTTAGTACCAGCTTGAATTGGAATATGTATAAAAAGCGTAGATGAAAGCCCACTTCTCTAATAGTGAGTCGCAAGCCATGGTCCATTCATAGATTTTTCTAGTAATATATATATATATATGAATAAAATCCAAAAAAGCACAAACGGTTAGTAATTGTGATATATATAAAAATGTATGCTTCCAAGTATTACTCATACTTGATTAACATGTTTCCTCCCAAACAATAATAAAATAAAATTAAAGATAACTATACAATTTGGATGACTGTAGCAACCATAGTTGATATTATAAAGCATCAAAATCATCCGTTCGCACTCCAAAATCGTCCGTCCGCACTCCCTATCTTATAGCGAGAGCTCGCTAGGCAACTGCCGCTTCCCCTCCTTCCCTCTCCGCGTGGACCGGCGCCTCCCCTCTGCACGTAATAGTCGCCTCCCCTCCGCGCACAACTGTCGGTGCACAGTGGCCTCCCCTCGCTCCCGCTCCCCCTCGCTCCCGCTCCCCCTCGCTCCCTCACTACGTGGAGCGCAACCACCGCACGCACCCACGTTGCCCTTCGCCCGCATAACCCTGCGCCTCTCCCTAGCCTAGCCCCAGGCTGCCCCGCCCCTCCCCTCCGCATTCTCTTGTCGTGTCCTGTAGTTGCCCCTCCGCATTCAGGTGAAGTGGGTGCAGATGGGATGGAGAAGGTTGGGGGCGATGGGCCTAAGAACGTGGAAGAGAAGAGGAAATGGGATGAACTGCTTGCTTTGCCGCCTCAGGGCTCTGAAGTGCTCATCGGTGGTCTCCCCCGGGACACCACTGAGGAGGACCTTCGTGAGCTATGTGAGCCATTTCGCGAAATCTATGAGGTATCTGAAAGCTCTACGCTTTTTTTTGGTGTTGGTTGTCTGCCTCTAACACGAAATGTGACCCCTGTTATGGATGACAGGTGAGGTTGATGATGGATAAAGAGACGAAGGAGAACAAAGGATTTACCTTTGTCACCTTTAGTGCTAAGGATGGGGCTCAGCGTGCTACAGAGGAACTGCATGACAAGGACCACAAGGTATTGTAACTCTTTGGGTCGCCATAGGGCTCAATCCCACACAATGTACTTATATTGAATGGCTTGGTGCAGGGGAGGACACTGCGCTGCTCATTGTCGCAGGCAAAGCACAGGCTATTTGTTGGAAATGTACCAAAGGGGTTGGGTGAGGAGGAGCTGAGGAACATAATCCAAGGGAAGGGGCCAGGTGTTGTGAACATTGAGATGTTCAAGGTGTGTCTCTGATTTCACCTTTGTATTTTGCACAAGGAAGGAACCAAATTTGCTAACAGAGATGTTGCATTGGTCCTGCAGGATTTACACGACCCAAGCCGCAACCGTGGGTTTCTCTTTGCTGAGTATTATAACCATGCTTGTGCAGGCTATGCCAGGCTGAAATTGTCAGCACCAAACTTTAAGATTTATGGAAGCCAACTGACTGTCAGCCAGGCTGAACCTAAAGGTTCATCAGATTCTTCATCTGCAGCTGCTCAGGTATGCACTGTAAATGAAAAGCTCAACTCTATCACTGTGATTTGATGTATGCTTTGCAAGTCTACACATTGAAGCAGAGCCCCTTATGAAAAACTGTTTATATTGCCAGTTTATTAGAGTGATTTCACTTGTAAAAGAGGCATTGCAATTCCCAGTTTATGAGAGCATACCAGCTATTCTTGGTGCTAGAGGCGAGGTGACAAACAGACCTTGAGTATGGATGAAAACGGATCGGATACGGATGGATATCAGTGATATTATATCTTTTTATGTTTTTTTAGATTTAGATTTGGATTCAGATACTATGGATACGAATACGGAACAGGATATTATTGAATATGAATACGCAGCAGATACGGAGCGGATATAAATACGGTTACGGATATTTACTAGAATAAAATGAAGATAGAAATAACGCATACTATGATTACAATAAATATAACCCACATTCTCATAATGAATATAGATTAATAGTGAACATATTATAATTCTTGATTCTTGGTTAAAATGAAGATAGAAATAACGCATACTATGATTACAATAAATATAACCCACATTCTCATAATGAATATAGATTAATAGTGAACATATTATAATTCTTGATTCTTGGTTCACAATCACAATACACAAGTGGCAAGCAATAGTTCACATCACACAAATCATCATAAATATAGAAGTCCACATACTACAGTTTAATATTCACATCACACAAATTAGTGAAATCGATCACTAGTGACAGATCTAGGATTTCATAATTCAATATACATATACTTAAATAATATAATAAATCTTAAAATTAAAATTCACTGGCCGCCGGAAACAACCAAGGAAAAAACAGCTAAATTATACTGCGTCCCAGCACCTTTCAATAAAATAGCAGCGCTATCATCCATTGAGCCATGAAATACGTTGTGAAATAGTGGATCCTAAGGGCATCCACAATGTTGAAATAAGGGGGTATCCAAGAGAATCTTTTTGTTTTAGTACTACTTCTATACATTGGGAGGGTAGTGCTAAGTAAGGTATGTGTTCTATACATGGATACTAGTCCACCAAATTAAATAATATTACTTTTTACATTTTTTTACTTTGGTAGTTGCTCATTCGGTAGAGCATGTATTTTTTTATTTTGGTAAGGGTCTCACCTCTAGTACTATAAATTGTAGGATTTTTTCTAAAAAATAACTTTGCCTACATATCTATCTAGTATTAGTCCTAGAGCACTTCATATTGTGGATGCTCTAATTGTTGGGGAATAGGGAGGCTACGCTAGCGGTAAATTCAAAATTTTCTATCCTGTTTACTCAAGAACAATGCGAGTAATAGGATCATGGATTGTTACCTCTAACGCAAGATGCACTAGCGCAGCGGAAGTAGAGTTGGTGAAGCACGTCCTTGATGAACTCCACCCAGCTTCGTCCGTTCGTCGATGATGAAGACGACGTAGTCTGGCGATTTCCACGGGAAGATCAGCACCGCAGTAGCAGCGACGTCTCTACGGTATCCACACGTACAGAGACGAGATCACTTCACGTCGGTATGCTAGTACCATGTTGGAAGTTAGAGGAGAGACGGCCATAACCGGTGTAGCCAGGAGAGGTGAAGGCTAGGGTTAGGTTGAAGCAACAGCCAACAGCAACCTTTTCGTCCTAGCCACTCCTCTCCTTATATAGTGCCCTCTCATGGGCTTTTAATCAGTATTAAAGTCCAACAGATCTAATCTGTTCGTCTGACCCGAAAGTTCTGGTCCATACCCAGAACTTCCAAAAATAACCTTCTGTATGAATTTATTTCTGTCCGGAACTTTCGGTCTAACCGAAACTTTCGAACCCGGAACTTCTGGTCCATCCGGAACTTCTAAAAATAACATTCTGTATCGAATTTATTTTGACCCAGAAGTTCCGATTCCACTCGGAACTTCCGGTTCGTCTAGAATTCACCTTTCAGGTAGGCCTAGAGCTTTTGGTCCAACCGGAATTTTCAGTGATGGAATTGTGCCCAAGAAAATTCTAGGGGAACCAGAAGTTTTGGCTGTAGCCGGAAGTTCTGGGTTCTGGAGCATCTGGAATATCCGATGGGATCGGAAGTTCCGGGCCAGCCCCAGGGTTCGGTCTTCTGGACGAACTGAAAGTTCCAGCTGTAGCCGAAAGTTGTGGGTTCTGGACGAATCGGAAGTTCTGGCTATAACCGGAAGTTTTTAATACAGATTAAAGGCCTATGATGGAGCACTATATAAAGAGAGGCGGGGCAAGCACGAAAGGGCTACTGGTCATTGTTGCCATTACTGCTATTGCTCCTGGTTGAGAGCCCTAGCCGCCACCTCTCTTCTCTCTCCCGGATCTCACAAGCGGTGCTAGCACGCCGGCGCGAGGTGATCTCATCCCTGTACGTGTGGATTCCATAGAGGCACCGTTGTTATATCGGTGCTAATCTTCTTCCCGTGGTGTTCGCCGGATCATCGGATCACGTCGTATTCATCGTCGGATCGCCGACGGACGAACGGAGTCAGGAAAAATAGCTTGAGGACGCGCTTCATCGACTCTACTTCCGCTGCTTGAGCGCGTCTCGAGGCTCAAGGTAATGATCCATGATCCCATTACACGCATGGTTCCTGGGCCAACGGGATAAATTTTTGAAATTAAGCGCTAGCGTAGCCTCCCCATAACCCAACATCCGGTTCCTTCAGAAACCGAAACTGGGGCTGGTCCGGAACTTCCGGTCGAACCTGAACTTTCGGTTACACTAGAACCTAGAACTTTCGGTCTCAGGATAGAACTTTCGGTTCCCCCAAAATTCTCTTGGGTATATTTCCATCACTAATATGTACCTGTTCAATCCGCCACTTCAACACGAAAGAGAACATCTCAGATGGGATTACTGGCATTCAGCTTGCTTGGAATCCTTTAGCAATCAAAACAAAATCTAGGCTCACACACGAATCAGGACGAGACGAGATGAGGCAACAGGCCACGGGATCAAAGCTCGGCACCAGATGCAACCCAGCATCACCCACTCCTAATACTCTAGGAATAAACCACGACGGGGGAGCACGAACAGGAGAGGGCGGCGGAA
>KE373001.1:480207-491162 GCA_000418225.1 Zizania latifolia | reverse complement strand
GCCTTCGCGACCCCTCTGTCCGACCGACGTCCGTCCGTGTACCTGAGTCACGTGCGAACTCCATCACGGTCGAGGCTTCTTCATCTTCTTCTTCATTCCCCGTTGACAATCACTCATCATCCCCATGGTACACACCATGGCTCCTCAGAAGTGACTCATGGTCTACGGAGACTCTAAGCTAGCTATCAACTAGGTTAACAAGGACTGGTCTTGCACCAGTGACAAGATGGATGCCTACTGCACCGAGGTTCAAAAACTTGAGGGCAAATTATTTGGCCTGGAGTTTCACCATATCCCCTACGATGATAACTCACCGGTCAACGCCTTAGCGCACCACGGGTCCTCTCGAGCTATGGTCCCTAAGGGCGTGTTCATTCAGGAGCTCACCAAACCATCAATCAAAGATGACAAGCACCAGGCCACTAGCCAGCTGGTAATCATTGCCCTAGCTGAAGACCTCGATGACTGGTGGTGGCACATCATTGAGTACATCTTAAAATGCACAACCCCAGAAGATAAAACCCTAGCCAAGCACCTCGCACGATGAAGCAAGCAATACGTGGTCGTCGGGGATAAGCTGTATAAGCATGCAACCTCAACAAGGGTACTTCAAAAGTGCATCCTACCAAGCGAGGGCCTCCAGATCCTCAACGAAGTCCACGTGGGAGCATGTGGCAATCATGTCGGGGCCAGAACTTTGGTCAGAAAGGCCTTCCAATTAGGCTTCTACTGGCCAACAGCCAACAATGACGCCAAAGAGTTAGTCAAAAAGTGCACCGAGTGTTAGTTCTTCACCAAGTAAAGTCACCTACCAGCACAAGCCCTTCAAACAATCCCGCCAACTTAGCCCTTCGCCTACTGGGGGCTCGATATGGTCGCCCTTTTCAGAAGGCTCTCTAAGGAATCGACCGGCTACTAGTAGCCATCAATAAATTTACTAAGTGGATAGAAGTGATGCCACTAAAAAACTGCATGGCTAAAAAAGCAACACAATTAATCGAAGGAATCACCTATCGGTTTGGCGTCCCGAATCAAATCAAAACTGATCTCAGGACTCAGTTCACAGCAAATGATTTGTGGGATTTCTACAAAGAAAGATTGATCGAGGTCAAGTATGCGTCAGTCGCGCACCCTTAGGCAACGAGCAATGTGAGAGTGCCAATGGGATGATCATTCAAGGTCTAAAAGCCTGAATCTTTAACCCTTTACAGAAGTACACCGGGAGATGGCTGTAGGAACTCCCCGTAGTAATCTGGGGGCTCCACACGCAGCCAAACAGGGGCATGGGACAGACACCCTTCTTCCTCATCTATGGCTCCGAGGCAATTTTCTCAAGCGACATGCTGCACAAATCCCCTTGGGTCCAGTACTACGACGAAGGAACGACAGAGCAAACTAGGGCCAAAGATATCGATTCCATCAAAGAAGCCCGGATGGTAGCCACAGTACAAGCAGATCGATACCAACAGGCCATCTGACGGTATCATGACTGCAATATACAAAGCAGAAGTTTTAAGGTTGGTGACTTAGTACTTCGTCAAGTATAATCAACCGTTGGAATGCACATGCTCTCTGCCCCATGGGAAGGACCTTTCATCATCACGAAAGTAACAAGAATAGGGGCCTACAGGTTAATACGAGAAGACAGGCAAGCAGTACCAAACTCATGGAACATCGAGCACCTCCATCGATTTTATGCCTAGCAATATTTTATATGATAACTTTTTCTATTATCAATAAATTATGTTCTGGGACTCATCGACCCTGGGGTGCTATTTCTTCACCGACCTCAACAACTACTTGCCTACCCCAGACACGCCATTGGGATGGAAAGGGGTAAGCCTATGGGCTGTACACCCACAGTCGAGCATATTTTCTCGTCGACCTCACCGACTACTTCACTCCCCAGACATGCAACTAGACCGAGAAGGGGTAAGCCTCAGGGTTGTACACCCGTAGTTGAGGATATTTTCTCATCAACTACTCCCCCTAGACATGCAATTGGGCCAGGAAGAGGTAAGCCTTAGGGCTGTACATCCACAATTGAGCATCTTTTTTGTCGACTTATGCCGATTACATCCCCCTCTGTGTTGGGCACCAGATGGCCACCGTGCGTGCAATCGGACCTAGGAGAGGGTAGACTCTTTAGTCGTACACCCACAATCATGCATCTTCGAAGACCTCGCTGACCTATGCAGACTACATCACCCTCCGAGTTGGGTATCACATAGTCGCCGTGCATGCAACTAGATCTAAGAGAGGGTAGGCTATTTAGTCGCACACCCATAGTCTTGCATCTTCATCAACTTCACCAATCTACCATGTGGGTATAAAGCACGATGCATGGTAAAAATTGCGTAAGGCAAATCAAAGCATCTTTATTTCTCAAGACTAATCTTTTACAAGGATCAGATTACTTCAAAGAAGAGGACACAACACTTCTACAATGACTACATTACTTCAAAGAAGAGGACACAACCTCCTCCAATCAACAAGAAGAAAAGGCATAAAGACAGCCAGAGACAATATTCTGCAAAGCAAACATGGCAGCTATAGACAACGAGGTTCTCACAGCAGCTTCACACGATGCAACATCAACCTATCATGACTGCCACGAGCTCCAAGGATCCTGGGGGCTGTCACTATGGCAACAGCGACTCCGCACGACCCTCATTTTGACCAGAGGAGATAGTCACCGACCCTGAGAGACTAGCACAAAGGGACACCACCTTCTTCACTGAGAGGAAAAACAGTGAGGCCCCGATGATGAGGTCGACGCCTGGGTCTAGGGTGCCTACTTCAGCAGATGTCACTAGCTTCTCTTGCCGGATCGGGCCTCTATCTTGGCACCCAGGCATTAAGGTAGACAGTGCAGAAGCACCCGATGGTGGGACATCGGCAAAAAGTACAACACATTGGGAAAGCTCCAGGGATGGCACAACATCATCCTGCATCGCACCAGGTCAATGTTCGCAGGTCATGCAGTGAAGACAAAGCAAATTCATACTAGGACGAACATAGCAAACAAACCTAAAGCCTTGAATTCTCAACGTCTAGGCCTACAAAGTTCATGGTCGAGTCGACGCACCATAGATCCTAGGAGCGACAAGCAACATCGACAGCTACAACAAAGATTCTTCCCTTACCTAGCACATCAGAGATCAAGAGGAATGATAGGGGAGATTTGGTAGAAGCCCTAGCAGAAGAAACACAAAGGATGTGAATGAGCTCTGTTGTGAAGGCAAAGGGGTGCCATGGTTTAAATAGGGGTGCTGCCTCAGACATTAGCCACGATCACCACTGGGAGCGTCACTTTAGTTACTATGCACTTTATGGCAAGTGGGATGGGACAATTTCACCTCCTTATCCACACCCGCGTTCTGCGCTCGTGCGTGGCCCTGTCAGAGATAAAGCATCCCCTCATCCTTTCGTCTGTCACGCATTAATCATGGATAGTGGAAAGGATTATAAAGCATATTTTTGGGCGCACTGGTGGAGTCCACGATGTTTGGGTTCATCTGCGCCCGTAGGCCCCATGCTTGGGGGCTCATGTGCTCGAGGACCCTCACATCTGGCTCACCCACTCAAGGATATGCGCGCCCGAGGACTTGTGCGCTTGGAGTCTCCCATGGCTCAGGGGCTCGTGCTCCCGAGGACTTGTAAGCTTGAGGAGCCTCACACCCGGGAGCTCGCCTGCTAAAGGATCTGCATGCCTAAAGACTTGTGCGCTCGAGGGCTCCCATACTAAGGGGCTCACGCGTGTCAGAACTTGTGTGCTCGAGGCCTTGCGTAAGCAGGGGGCTTAAGCACTCCAGGAGCCAAGCGGTCAAGGGCTCACATGCCTAAGGACTCAACATCAACCATGCTCGAGACCATCGCGGTCTTGAGACTTCAGCAATAGTCCTCTGCCAATCGGTTCTTCAGCGCCAACGGTTCAAGAAGACAAGACCATCAGCAAAGTTTCAAAGAGGTTCCTCAAAGGATTCACCGAGGGTTGGAAGATTCTAGAAGGCTTTCTTTGTAGATTATGTTTTGACCCTCGAGCTAAATGTTCCATTTACCTCGAGACTCGGGGGCTACACTGTGTGAGTGCACCTACACGGTGCACCTCACACAAAGAAGATAAAGTTCGAGAAGCTTTTTTCAAGACCAAAAGAATTTAGCAGAAGCGTCAAGGTTCAGATTACAAGAAAGCTCCTCCTAGCTTGTTTAGTCAAAGATTTTCAACCAAGCTAAGAAGAGCTCGGGGGCTGCTGTCAGGGATGTGACTCCCGGGTACCCCACGATTGGGCTTATCAGTTCGGACCAAGAGTAGGCCAAGCCTAGCATTGCCGTTCGGTATGACCCATGGAGGGGGTGTTCGGCTCTGATAAGGAAGGTTAAGTCCTTATCGGGTGACTAGACTCTAGATATGGCATATAGAGATTTATTTGTACTAGAATCCTTGTAAATAGGGATTTAGCACCCGAGTTTGGTAGGCAATCTTAGATTGACCCAGGATAGAGTCCTAGGTTGTTGGGCTCACCTCCTGAGTATATAAAGGAGGCGAGACACCTCCCTAGAGGCATCTATCATCTAGGCAGCAAATCATCTAGTCATCTAGCATCCTCATATTTTTCTTGCTTTCGACACCTTAATCCTCCATAGCTTAATTGCGTTATATTGTAAGCTCCACCATCATATTATACACCAAAATACTAGACGTAGGGTTATTATCCTCCGGGAGACCCGAACCAGTATAAATCTTTGCTCTTGTGTTCTAAAGTCGACCATTGGGTTCAAATGCGCTGTGCTTCCCTTATACACATCTAATCACCACCTTGGATACCCTCTTGGATAGATTGCGCGGTGATTCATCAATAGGACGTATCCATGGAGCTTGGCCCAACCCTACCGCTATAAATTCAACATCCTCACCAAATTAGGGTTTCAGTTTTGTGCTTCTGTGATTAAACAACGCCACTAGGTGGTTTGTGAAACTCCAATTCGAGTGCTTATTGATTTTACGAAAATTCAATTATGTTTTCTATGTTCTTGCCTGTGTTCTCTAGTTTGCAAGCATAGATTAACCTTCATGATGAGATCAATCAGGTAGTGCACATGTGATAACTAGAGATGAAGTGGTGCAACGATTGTAGGTGTTCCGATCTCGCTGATCGGAAGCCAAAACGTGTGTGTCTCGTCTCCACAAAATCGAATGACTATCTCTACCTGATGAAAGATCGAGCACTCTACCCTCCACCTTATATTTAAAGAGTAGTAAATCTGGACATTGATACTGTTCAAAAATTCAAATATGCTTTACTTCTCATCCGTACTTAGAGTGTGGCTAGCATGATGTAAGTCGTGATATCTGTTCTGTCTGTTCTGAATGTAGGTCGGTTCTTTATTATATATGTTGCAAGTCTTGTTTTGCTTGTAGTGTATTTTTTACTGACCCATATACACTTAGGAAACCTTACAGGATCACATTAATTTAGTGGTGGACCTCTAAAACTTTCTAATAAGGTAGTACTTATTTTCGCATGTTGTACTCAATAATTTAAGCATTACAAATAAGTAAAACATTAAAAAATTTGCAATATGTTTTTCTTAAATAATGAACACATTACCCTCATTTAGAAAACATATATTAAGGTTTATAAAGCTTAATTTATTCATGTATGCATGAATAAATATTTAAATTAATTAACTTATTTTGTAAAAATATATTTTAATTCAATAATTATAACTATTATATATTGGTTGAAGAAAAAAAGTAAATTTGTGACACGATAATTTTTCACCACAATTACAAATGTAGTCAATTATAAATATTATAAGATTTATAAATAAATAAAACCTTAAATAATTTGTGATATATTTTTCTTAAATAATGTACATATTACCCTCATTGAGAAAAATTGTATTAAGTGTAATCGTATTAAGAAAAAAATTCATCCTTAGAGAAAAAATAGAGCTCAAATGTATACAAAATTTATCTTCATGATTCACACAAAACCATAATTATTTCTCCACCTCTAAATAAGAAAAGAGACAATCATAACTATAATCAGAAGAGAATGAAGTTGCTAAACTGGAAATAATTGTAGGAGTAAAATATCAAAAAATCATACAAAATTTGGGCAGTGCAACACCTCTTTGTGCATCACGTGTGCTACTAGCAGATCTAGGGAGACATCCTTTTATATTGTTCTGGATTTTAGTATCAGGTTAGGAGACACATGGTTGTCGGGGATGTGACCCTCTGGTACCACACGATTGGGCTTATCAGTCTAGACCGAGAGCAGACAAAGTCCAGCATTACCGTTTGGTATGGCCCATGGGGGGTTCAGCTCTGATAAGGAAGGTTGAGTCCTTGCCGGGTGACTAGACTCTAGATGTAGTATGAGGAGATATATTTGTATCAAAATCCTTGTAATTAGGGATTTAGCACCCAAGTTTGGTAGGCAATCTTAAATTGACTCGGGATAGAGTTCTAGGTTATTGGGCTCACCTCCTGAGTATATAAAGTAGGCGAGACACCCCCAAGAACAATCACAAGTTATTCATCTTGCTTTCGATGCCTTAAGCCTCCATAGCTTAATTGTGTCATATTGTAAGCTCCACCACCATATTATACACCGAAACACTGGATGTAGGTTAATTATCCTTCGTTAGACCCAAATAAGTATAAATCTTGGCTTTTGTTTTCTAGAGTCGACCATCATGTTCGAAAACGTTGTGCTTCCCTTACACACATCTAATCACCACCTCGGGTACCCCCTTAGGTGGACTGCCCGGTAATTCACCGACAGTTGGTGCGCTAGGTAGGGGGTCGTGTCGCTTTCACCAGGATCCGATGGCATCACCTCATCAGCTCTCAGCTAAGCTCGGGATGACTTTTATCCTAGGCGACACCGTGTTCATCGCTGACTTGACTGGAAGGCTGGTTTCTTTTGAGTCAACACAAGCGCCAGACCAATCACCGGGCCAGCCTCTCGACCCCTTCTAGGTTCAAAAGATGGATCGGGCCATGGAGTGTCTGGCTGACACCATCCAGGTGTTGGCTCTCGACCAGCTCCCTAAATAGTTGGCCACCCACCTCATCGAGCACTTCTCGAAGAGCTTCGAGGACCTGCACCCCCGAGGCTCATGTCATCGGGAAGATTTCCCTAAGCATGCTAGAGGGCATCTCACTGGGCGGCTCACTCGGGCACACTCCGAGTCCAACGACGACCGTGCCATGGCCCCCAGATCTGGCTTTTCACGCCGCACCGAGTCAACAAGACAACGGCACGGGAATCCTAGGAAGAACAACTGGGACCCCGGAAGAATGACCGGTGATTCAAGCACTCAAAGAAGGACCGATGAGACGACACCGTGGATCGGCGAGACAACACCGAGGATCGACCACATCGACGATAGACCTGCAGGATGCTATGGCGTAAAAAGAACAGTGAAGACGTCATGATGCATGAAAAGTAGTGGGCTAGGATCGAGAAGACAGTGGACCAGTGGGGATCGACGTCGATCCGAACCACCATCGAGAGAAGAACTCCAGCCCAGCATCACTCCAAATTTTGTTGAGAACACCGAACGTCATCCTGATTAGGCTCCTCCTTTTGTCCAGCTATGTACCCTCCACCTTATATGAAA
This sequence comes from Zizania latifolia, assembly GCA_000418225.1. Classification (NCBI taxonomy): domain Eukaryota; kingdom Viridiplantae; phylum Streptophyta; class Magnoliopsida; order Poales; family Poaceae; genus Zizania; species Zizania latifolia. The sequence continues at coordinate 483,524 of KE373001.1, read as the reverse complement.
TAAAGCTCAAGTTTTTGCCTCAAGCAAAACTACGTTATCCATTTTCATCGACAACTCGCTAGGCCCAGACCCGCTCAGGTCGATGCGAAACATTGCACATCTAGCTCAAACGGTTGTGCCCCTATGAATTAGCTCTGAGTTTGGCGTTAGCAACAGCGTGAGCAAAAAAGAGTTGGCGTTAGCGCCCTCTCGACGCCCGATAGCTTGCTAAGACCCTCAGGGGCTCAAGTCCTAAATCCTTAACTTCGATAATGTCTCGACAGTCTTGAGATCCCGTGATGCCTGATGTTGGGTTGGCGTGTAAGTGACATTAGTTTCCTACACCTAGGACTATATGGCTATACCGGAGGCTCAAGGCCTTGTCTCAGACGCACGAAGGACTTAATAAAATCCGAAGTCCGCGAGAACCCCGAGGACTTATTTGGTCTAATGTTGGTAAGCGTGTGTGTATCCTAAGGGCCCCACACCGAGCACTATATGGCCTAAGTTCTTCGGGATGAAAATGGCTTCGGCACTTAAAATCTGCAAATCATAAAAGATTTTTTCCACTTTGCACAGAAAAAGACCAAGTTCTTAAACAAGTTTTATACTAACTACTCCTAACTGATGCAGATTATAACACAACTACTCTTTGAAGGGTGCCGCTGCTGGCTCCTAGGCCTCAGGGGGTGCTGCCATAGGTACTAAGTCTTCGGGAGGAGGAAGGAATTGGAGATCCCCAGCGATCGCGGCGGCGATGCATTCCACCTCCTGCCGGAACGCTGCTGTCTATTTGGCGGTCATCCCGGCGGGCATCCCACGCTCTAGCTACCGGAGGTCTGCTAACGGGAGGTGAGACCAGATGTAAACCAAGGCTTGCTCAGCCCCGGTTCTCACTGCCTCATCGATGAGGAGGTGGAGTTGGGTCTCGAGTCCCTCAAGCTTTTCCTAGAACTCCACGTCGGTGAGGCCATCCTCGACGAGGAGCGAGTTAACGTGCTCGACCACTACGCGGACCTCGACCACCTCCCCCTCGAGCTCCCCGATTTGGGTGTGGTCCCGATTGTGCCTCCCTGCAAACAGAAGAATGACAAGAAAGACAATCGAATGCAAAACACTTACTCTGGTACTCGGCGGTTGCCGAATCCATCGACGCCATCACCGTGTTGAGGGTGCCTCAGAGGATCCTCTCGGCCTCCTTTGTCGCCTTGATGGTGGATGTAGCTGCTTTGGTAGTGGCTCTCGCGGCCACCTCTCGGCGATCAGCCTCCTCAGCTATCTGGATGGCATCATCAGTCGTCACCTTCATGGCACCTGCCGAAGTTTCTGCCGTGACAGCCCTCCGCGTTAGCTCCTCATTTTGGGCCAGAAGGTTGGCACGCTCATGCCTGAGCGACTCGACCTCGTCCTCGAGGACCACCACCCGGTCCACATCCTGCGCATACTACACTCGGAGCAGCTGCAAACCACAACAACCGCTGAGCGATATCACAGGATAAAGAAAAATCAACTACAGGACAAAGGGGCTTACCTTAGCAAGCCACAACAATAGGGCAACAGTCTCCCCCGACACAGGGCCATGGACTAGCCCAGGGGCTGCGGCGACTGCGCGAGGGGTCCCCAACCCCGCTACAAGCTCGAGACTGCTCGCCACCACCGAGAAGGGGGACCGGATAACCAGAGCAGTCCCCTCCGATAGATCAGTGATCTCCGCTTCAAGCGTCGTGACCTACGCGGCACCATCTCCACATGCCGCTCCCTCGGCCAAGGGGCCGACTGCTTGCTCGGTGGCCAACCCTTCCACCGAAGGGTCAATAGCCACCACCTCCAACACCACGGTTGCGTCTCCATCGCCTAGAGCCAGGGCCAGCGCCACGTTCAAACCCACGGCGCCCATGATAGTGGGGGCCATGCCACCATCCTCGGGCACCATAGCACCCAATGCCTCGACTGCCGTGGTCATGGCCAGCAATGGCTGGTCCATCGATGGCCCCAACAGGAGCTCTACTGATGAGGACATTACTCCTATGGATACACACAATGCCCCTCAAGTATGTATGCATGAGCCAATCTCCCGAGCTCGAGCACGACGATTAAATCTTCAGGTGAACTCGTTTCTAAGTACCTCTTTATATTATCTTGAGAATAAATTGCTATCTATGGATGATATTATTGTTACGAATCATGGAGATGATGAAGAAGCACATGGAGACAAACAAAGAGTTGGAGAAGAATCAGCGAGGACGTCCAAGCTTAGTTAGAAGTCCAATCCAACTCCAGTTCGAGTCCAACTTGGATTCTAGGAGCAGCGTGCACTAAAATTGTCGCCCAGGCCGCATACGAACTCCGTTTTTGACGTTCCACCCATGCACGGAAACATAATTTCGGCACCTTTCCAATGGCACCAGTTTGACCTCAAAATTATTTCTAGGTCAACAGGAATCGTCGAAACAATTTAGCATCCAGAATCTGTCAGCATGCCGTTTTCTACCTTATTGGGCGTTTGGGCCGTGTATCCAGTTGAGCCCATTAGGGGTACATTTGGAACTACTAAATAAGGTGTTTCTACAGCCTTCTAGGGTTTTTGGGTTTTGCTTAGATTAATATGCCACATTGCAGTTTCGCCGCTAGATCGGTTTGTAGAACCCCACCGCTAGTACTTCATATTTTTCATCGGCAATTCAGATTGCGTGTTACCTTGTTCTTGTGGAGCTCTTCGATTGCTTGTAGGAACAAAGCCTTCGTGGTGAGGTCGATTACGTGAGAACGTGGTTGACAATGACTAGACATGCGAGTGTAGCGGTTGTGAGGTGACGATCGCTGATCGGAAGCCTCAAAACATGAACATCTTGACGTCAATCCAATCGAACCTATCGGAACATCGAGCCCCTAGTCGCATCAAGTGGTATCAGAGCGAAGGTTGCTCGTTAGGTATTTCAATTTTTCCCTGTTATTTCATTACCTACAGTCCAGAAAAAGCCACAAAAAAATTCATTGTGTTCATCATAGTTTAGTTTTTCCGCTGTCCAAGCCTCTTTGTGTCGTTCGCAAGTTTAATTTCAGTTTTGTTTGGTTGAGTTTGTGTCCTAGTTCGAGTCTGGTCACTGGTTTAGAGTCACATTCGTGGTGTCTAGTCTGAGTTATTGCTTTTGTCGTGAGAGCCTTCCTTGAGAGATCGAGTTTATCTCGGTTTCAGATTACAGCCGCTTTGTTTTAATTACCCGCTTCGCAAGCCTGTTAGATAGGTCGCAAACTACCTTGTGTTAATCGCCCTGTACCGCTAGCCTCCTTGTTTTAGCCGCAAACCTAATTGTGAAGTCTTGATATAACCGAACAGA
>KE373001.1:456143-480182 GCA_000418225.1 Zizania latifolia | reverse complement strand
GAAATTTTCTGATTTGCTCGTCGTTCGGTAAAACAGCCATAACTTATGTATATGGACTCGGAATCAGGCAAATAAGTACATTCTGGAGATTAAAAAAAAGTTGCATCTGAATCTGCCCTGCTTTGCCGAGTTCAGTGATTTTATCTTCCTCAAATTTGGCCAGGAAGATTGAGTTTTTGAGGTCTGATGTTTTTCCACACTAACCATATAGTGCCTTCTCTCTTGTCGACAGGTTACTCCTAGCACTGCAATCATCAAAAGGCTTTCCGGTTTGTCTCCTTGGTGCTCCTAGTCAAAAAAAAGAGAAGTGTCAAAAAAAGAGTTCAAAAAAACATATAAAAAAAAGAAGAATATCAAAAAAAGAAGAAGCACTTAGGGATAAGCTTGGAAGATATTAGTGCTGAGTGGTGTTGTTTAAGTTGATGTTTTGTGCTGAATAATCTAACACTTTCATTTGTCCCTGTGTCCTAAGAATCCTTTGTCTCCTACTCTCGCTTGCTTAGACTAGCTCTAGGGACGAGTCTCGGCCAGTGATTTTGACAAGTGATTAGGACTCTTATTCAATTTTGCTATTCTGTTATTGAATTTTGCTATCCTTTGCTACTATACATTATCTTTCAAGATCCACATACTTCCTATCAGTACAGATTTGATCCTTGCAATTAGTACCTCGCTCTTCGTCAAACGTCCCACCTCTCCAGTCGTACCACCTGCTTCAATTGGTAAGAGCTTTCTAAGGGCTAGGTAAGACGTACAGAGAGAGAGTGTGTTGCCACCTTCCATAGCTTCGTAGATCATAGGGATAATACTCTTTTGTTGTTTTCTATTTTCTACTAACAATGTCAGGTGACGTGAATGATTTCGGGAATCGTGTTTCAAAGAGCAAGCTCTAAAGACTTAACGAGAAGATCGATGCTAATGTCACTGCGGTAAATGTTATGCAGTTAAGCATCCAGGCGCTAGTTGAAAGCATTGCTACTCTCACCACCAGTGTTCAACAGTTAATAACAAATTAGCAGCCTCCAACTCCAACTCCTGAGGGCAAAGATGAAGATGAATTAGTGCTTGCCACTAACCATGCAGGTAGTGATGATGATGATCCTCCAAGTGATCATGATTTGGAGCAAATAGGTGCTGCTGATACGAGCCAGTATCTGAGCATTGTTGCACAATGAGTTCTAAGTACTCAAATGGAGAAGGTTTTGTAAGGTAACATAGGTGCTGAAATTAATCAAGGTGAGTGTGATCCTGATAAAACATAGTTGTCTCCTATTCATTCTATTATAGAGCAACCATTAGTGAAATCGTTGGTTAAAATTCCTTTGTTACAAGATGACTTGCTTGATATTTCTTGTAATAAAGAAGAGTTGTGAGTTAATGCTTCACTTATATCCGTGCCATAACTATTGAATGAACATGATGAATTTAATAGTGAACTTCTAAGTGCTGATTTAAAACATGTCATTCATATTGGTAATGAAAATAAAGAATGTAAATTATTATCTTCTTTAAACACATGGGGTATATTGAATTTATGAATCTTTGTGAGCTCACTTGTTTAAAGGAGAAATTATTTACACGGTCTAATTTGCCATATCCTGCCAATACTATTTGTCATATATTTGGCACATACCGTGAGCAAGGAATATTTTTTGTGCATAGAGTTTATATCTGTTCAAATATAGAACCTGTTATTTTTATGTGTGAACATTATCTAGAGAGATGTGTTTGGAACAATCAAGACATTCTGAGATTCTCTAAAGATGATATCGAGACGACAGCTAATGAGAGCAAACAACTTGACGAAATTGTTAAAGATGATATCAAGACGGCTACTAATGAGGGCAAACAACTTAACATTAGATCTAACATTCAGCAAGAAATTAAATTAAAAGATTCTGCTATCCTTGCACATAAAACTGATCATACTGAAATTAATAATCAAGATGTATGCTATGCTGTAATTTGTGAAACTGCTTCTTATTCTCTTACTAAGATAGTTTATACTTTGCCTTCTGCTATCATTAAGTATTTATCTCATGTTTAGCTACATGGCTATAAACTTGACATACCTCCCGAATTTTTATCTTCTGTTGAGTTACATGATTATAAACTTGATTTGCCTCTCGAGTTTTGGGATAGTTCCATAATTAACGTTGTAGAATTGAGACCAACCATGGGAGCAAAAGATAAGTTTGAGTCAAGGACGACTCTATTTCAAGAGGAGAAGGATGATGAGGACATCACTCCTATGAATACACACAACACCCCTTAAGTATCTATGCAAGAGCCAATCTCCTGAGCTCGAGCACGACGATTAAATCTTCAGGTGAACTCGTTTCTAAGTATCTCTTTGTATTGTCTTGAGAATAAATTGCTACCGAAGGATGATATTATTGTTACGAACCATGGAGATGATGAAGAAGCACATGGAGACAAGCAAAGAGTTGGAGAAGAACCAGCGAGGACGTCCAAGCCAAGTTGGAAGTCCAATCCAACTCCAGTTCGAGTCTAACTCGGATTCTAGGAGCAGCGTGCACTAAAATTGTCGCCCAGGCCGCATACGAACTCCGTTTTTGATGTTCGACACATGCACGAAAAGTTAACTTCGGCACTTTTATCAGCATGTTGTTTTCTGCCTTATTGGGTCTTTGGGCCATGTATCCAGTTGAGCCCATTAGGGGTGCATCCAGAACTACTATATAAGGTGTTTCTATAGCCGTCTAGGGTTTGTGGGTTTTGCTTAGATTAATCTGCCACATTGCAGTTTTGCCTTTAGATCGGTTTGTAGAATCCCACCACTAGTACTTCATATTTGTCATCGACAATTCAGATTGCGTGTTACCTTGTTCTTGTGGAGTTTTTCAATTGCTTGCAGGAACAAAGCCTTCATGGTGAGGTCGACTACGTGAGAGTTTGGTTGATAACGACTAGACGTGCGGGTGTAGCGGTTGTGAGGTGACGATCGCTAATTGGAAGCCTCAAAATGTGAACGTCTTCACGTCGATCCAATCGAACCTATCGAAAGATCGGACCCCTGGTCGCATCATCTACCCTAGCCACCCTATTAGTCGCAATATCCAAGGATCAATAAAAGAGCAGAAGTAACAATGCACATACAAGCATGAGCCTTACCTCGACTCGATGTGGTAGGTCATGGTGATTGGGCACTTCGGTGCCTTCATCGGGACAGAGAGAGGAGAGGCCAATGCCACATCGGAGATCATGGCATCACCCTCCTCCTTGGGCTCCTCCGTGTTGAGGAGCAACTGGCGTCTTTCGAGCGCTAGGGCCCCATCCACCCCAACCTTAGTAGGATTCAAGCGTTTGCTCATTCCACCCAGTTCCTCCCCCTTCCGCTTCGAGAGCGAAAGAGACGGCCCGGTGCCACCTTGGGTCCACAGACGGCAAGGCTGGTCGACACCCCTAGGGTGCTCAGGAAGCAGCGCCTATGAGTAGTACGCTGCGTGACCCTATGGCTAGGGCACATCACACCGCGTGGGTGGTCAGGCATTAGCACAAGCACAAAACAAAAAGAGGAACAAAAATACCAAAAATATAAGGCCAAAGACTTACCCATGGCCGAGGGTTCGAGACGCAATACGTTGCGAACCCAAGGTAGGCCTAGAAGCAGGGCTTCCTGGTGAAGGAGTTGAGGCACTTGGTGACCTCAGCCCGAGGCATCCACTTGGGCATCGGAGCGCTCGGGTCGAAGGGCCCGATCATCTTATAGGCCGCCTTTGCCTGGAGCTACAGCGGGAACTCCTGCCACAACAAGAAGCAGGTGGCGACCCTGACCGTAGTTAGCCCACTCTCCTGGAGGTCCTTCACTAGTGCGACCAGCTCCTGGACCTAGTCCTCGTCTTATGAGAGAGCCTAGTCTCCCCAGCACGTTGAGGGCTCTAGCTTCGCACCGATGTTGGCTTTGATGGTCGACGGGTGGTTCGTCCCGTAGAACCACTCTATCCTCTACCCCTTGTTCGAAGAGGTGATCAACATCTTCAAGTACTCACTGGACCTGGCAATGCGAAGCTAGAGTGAGGCACCACCGATCGCCTTAGGTCTTGATGACTAGCAGAGAATGAAATAGTACCGGAAGAGGTTCCAATGTGATCTACTCTCAGGTACGCTTCGCACAGGTGCATGAAGACGATGATGTGGACGGTGGAGTTGGGGTTAAGGTGGCTAAGGGCAATCCTATAATGGTGCAGAAGGCCCCAAAGAAATGGATAAGCGGGCAAGACAAGCCCATGCTCAAGGAAGGATTTGAACAGGACGATCTCGTGGGTGTCTGGCATGGGGAACTCCTCGTCCTTTGCCGCACACCACCCGGACACCGCCTGCTCTAGAAGAAATCTAGCCACCACCAGCTCGCGTAGCCGACCCCTCGACATCACCGATCTCTCCCACTCCACTGGTGAGGAAGGCGGCAATGAACCGCCAGATGCCATCGGCTTCAACTGGAAGACACGATGAGCTTTCTAGTAGTAGACAACACAATCGCAGTGGAAACTCGGTTGGCGGGGAGCTAGTTGGTTGAGCGAAGAAGGAGAAGGGAATGAAAGTAGACGGATGCAGAAGGCAAGGATTTAAACCGGCAGCATGCGGCTTAATAGCGAAGGAAACGGTTTAAATAATCCTGCAACCGTCGCCCTGGTGCAAAGCGCAATCGCCACGATTGAAGCGTCCCCTCGATCGTCGCGCCCGTTGTGGCTAAGGCGTCCTGATGGTTCCGCTTCTCTATCCATCGACTGCGCCCACGTGTGGGCCTGTCAAGGCGGAATGTCCCCTCTGTCGCTTCGAACTGCCGCTCATTAATTGCAGATGGAGAAGGGTAAAAAGTATCTTTTTGGATGCACTGGCGGAGTCCGTGATATTTGTGTTCATCTGCGTCCGTGGGTCCCATGCCTAGGAGCTCATGCGCTCGAGGGCCTTCATGCCTGAGGGCTCGCTCGCTCGAGGATCCACACACCTGAGGACTTGTGTGCTCGGAGGATTTCATGCCTGAGGGCTCACTCGCTCGAGGATCCGTGGGCCCGAGGACTTGTGCGCTCAGAGGATCCCACGCCCGGGGCTTACGTGCCTAAGGATTCATCGTCAACCATACTGGAGACCGTCACAATCTTGGGACTTCAGCAACAGCCCTCTCCCAATCAGTTCTTCAACGCCAACTGTTCCAGAAGACAAGATCATAAACAAAGTTTCAATTAGGTTCCTCGAAGGATTCATCAAGAGATAGAATTTACAGAAGGCTTTCTTTGCAGATTATGTTTTAACCCTCGAGCTAAATATTCCATTTAACTCGAGGCTCGGGGGCTACACCATGTGGGTGCACCGACACGGTGCACCTCACACGAAAGGAGAAAATCAAAGTTTTTTTCAAGACCATCAGAAATTTAGCAGGAGTGTCAAGGTTCAAATCAAAGAAGAGCTCCTCCTCTCAGCTTATTTAGTCAAAGACTATCAACCAAGCTAAGAAAAGCTAAAAAAACAAAATCAATGATTAAAAAAATTAGTATTGCTAGGTCAGTTTTATGCCATTAGTGTTGACCTAGCTATCACATCAACCGTCCACTTCACTTGGTGCCATCGTGGTGCATTGATCGACGCCGATGCCCTCGCCGCTGAGACGTTGAGGGCTGGCGCTTTGTGTGGATTTATCTGTGAAATGAATTCTTGATAATGACAAAACCTTAAAATTCCAATAAATGATCTGAGTAGCTAGCTAGCATTATTCTTATGGAATAAATCTATATAACTTTCTCACGTATTGCTATTTGATTACTTAACTCCCTTATCTAACAAACTAGGTGTTTAATCCCTAACCTTTTAAATACCGTTTACTTACAACCTAAGGTGGTTTTGCAAAATAGTTTTGCCATGCTGGTATGTTGCATTAGACAACAATACATAGGAGGTTATGTAGACTTTCGTGGCTATTATCTGATTTGCTCCATAGTGAAACTTGACTAGAAGAAAATCTGATGGATCCATTCCTGTAACATAGACCAATTAGCACCATATTTGGACTAATTTTATGATTATAGTGAAAAACTGTACTTGCTTATTGAAGAAAAACGGCAGACAAATAAAAGAAAACCTTAATTACATCAAGAAAAGGGCAAAATAAAAGAAGGTGTTGCTGCTGCTGAAAAGAAGGCGGCAATTTGATGATGTGGAGACTTATGTATACTTCATGTTCATCGGTTCATCATTTGCCTAGCTAAAGAGAGAGGGGGGAGGGAGGAGTTGCTCGAGAGAACAATGAGGCACGGAGTGAACAAGGAGAGAAGCCCAGGAGACACAAGTGAATGAGGAGGCTCTTAGTTTTTAGTTTTTTATGCGGTTACAGACGCGTGAGATCTAGCAATTTTATCCAATGTGACATGCTAGCATGGCAAAATAACATTCTAAAATCACTTTAGGGTTATAAGTAAACAGTATTTAAAAGATTAGGTAGTTAAACACCTAGTTTTTTAATCAAGAGGTTAAGTAATCAATTAGCAATATGTGAGAGGTCACGTAGACTTACTCGTATTATTGCTAGCAGTGGTACAGACGGATGAAGCAACCGATCCAGAAACTTGTTACAAACACAGCAGGCATCACACACGGTATACGACATTCAACATAGTGATACAAGTGGAATGCACTGGATAATACTCTGCGTCACGTAGGAAATTAAAGAAGATAAACTGCATCAGGCGGTGCGGGTCCAGACGACCGCGTCCGGCTGCACGAAGTGGCAGACCGGCACCGTCCCGGGCTTCACGCCGAGCAACTGGAAGGAAGCGTGCTGCGGGTTCCACTCCGACGTGTCGGTATGGCACACGGCGACCGCCTCCACTGCCGTGCCGTCCTCGCCGACCAACGACGCTGTATACGCCCTCGTCGCCTCTGTTAGGTGGCACAGAAACACAGCGTACATGTACGACTCCGGATGGCAAGCGATGAGTTGCCCGCTTCTTGCCATCCGCCTCACGCTTCTCACATTATACTCCTGCGCCCGTGACTCCATCTGCTTGCTTACCACAACGGTGGAGGCGGCGTTGAGGTTGATCGACCCAAAGCTGGATGTGACGAAGTCGACCATCGACTCCAGCGATGTGGTGCAGACCTTCTTCTCGCCCGTGTTCGCCGGCTGCTCGCAGGTGAGCACGGTGCGCCTCATCTCAGCCGCGTCATCGGAGCCCGGCCGAACCGCGAACCGTGAAAAGATCTTCGGGAGTTCCTTGGATGAGAATGGGATGGCATCAGCCTCGTCTCGTGGCAGGAACTTCGTGCCGGCCATCATGTTTTTCAAGTGCAGGGTGATCTTTTTGCCGTGTTGGAGGTTCTTCTCGAGGAAGAAGAGTGCCATGCTGGGGTCTTTGAGGAGCTCCTCCATCTCTTCCGCTGGGTATTGGCTCTTGTAGAAGTAGTTCACCTGAACATGGTCCCCGCGCTTAGGTAGTCCAGCTCCAGTAGAGTGAGCTTGAGAAGAAGCATTGCTACTAGTCAGGAGTTGGGAGATGGAGTTTGGCATTGGAGTGTTGGGGAGGATGGATCGCCAGTATTCCTCGGGAGACAGAGCTGCAAGAATTCTGCCCAGTACCGCCGTTATCTGCACGAATTCTCAAATTATATAACTTTGACGTGCAAATTTTGAAACGCAGGTTGCTTTACTGAAAATTTCACAACATTTACTGGTACTCTGAATGAGTTAAGTAGGAACATTCTACTGCCGTTCTTTCCTCGGTGGCGTAAACATAATCTCCTATATTTGCACATATATTATCATTACTTTTTCAAATCATATATTCTTAAAAAATAATAATATATGAAAGTGTTACTAAGTTTTTTCTACATATCAATTCTTAATGCTTTTACATTCATAAATTAGCCAGGTTTCGAAAATTAATGAATGTATTATAAAACACATTTATTTAAGAATACATGGATTAAAATAAGGAACGGAAAATCTATTATAGGACTAGTTCATACTTTCTTAATGGAGCCATTCATGAACAAATCAATATATATATATATATATATATAATTCGTATAATTGTTCCTGTATTTAGATATATTAAACCAAGTTATTCGAGATAAACATTAAGTACATTTTTATAAGCATAATAGTAGGAAAGGGCATGCCAATCCGTATATATATTAATATTTTTGAAAATTTTGTTTTACATACCTAATGAGAATTAATGGAACTTACAACACACACGCCATTTGCGTATGATCTCTGTTCTTGTCGCATAAATAAGGTTACACGCTTTTGTCTTGAAGAAGAAAGAAAAGTAATCTGAATTGCTGGAAAACAAACCAGTAGGAGGCAAAAGAAACGGCCGAAGATCCTATCCATCGCAGAAGTGAACTGAATTCTCTGGATAGCAAAAAAAGTGAACTGCCCTTCGATTGATGCAGATGCCCAATTTGCAGACGTTGGTATTTATAGCCAAATGCCCCAGCAAGTTGCAAATTGGAAGCTAGGTGCGATCGATAACTCACTCCAATCATAAATCTTATTACTTCCGACACTAGGGACCAACAAGTGTTAATATGGACAAAATTGTGAAAATAGTAACTACATATATGAATGATCTAGCTATCACCTCTACCTTTTTATATTATAAGTCATTCGACTTTTATAAAGTCAATTTTTTCTAACTTTAAATAAGATTAAAAAATATATTAACATCTACAATATCTAATAAATATTTTATTAAGATATATTTTCTGGTGAATTTAATAAAACTAATTTAAGGTTATACTTGTTGGTATATTTTTCTATAAAATTGATCGAACATAGAAAATTTTGATTTATAAAAAGTCAAATCACTTACAATATATAATGAATGAGTAGAAACTAATTATACTGGAAACAATGGAACATCTTTTCTCATCTATCAGTTGAGCTCTGTATGATGTTGGGATACAATGGGCTGTGGATATTCCAACACATCAAATAATCCCTGTTCAAAAACCATGTTTTGGAATAAACAGCCCATGGAGATTTACTCTATTGCAGCATGGTAAATACGCACGCAATGGAATATCCAGATTTTTAATGATGTTTACCCTCCTGGCAAAAGTGGAACGCACTATTGGATAATAGAATGGACAAAACATTCAATCGATCATGGATAGTGTCAGTATTTTAATCAGCGGAGTACTCTTATAGACCTAGAGAGTAGACTTAGTCAGTTTTAGAGTTCGGTATGGCCTCTAAAGATGGGTTTGATTTTAATAAGTTATATCAGCACCATATCTACAAACCGAACACCATAATCCGGTATAAGGAGATATACTTGTACCAGAATCCCGGTAATTAGAAAATAGGCCTAGAGTTCAGTATGTTATTTTAGATACTTAACCGACTTGGGATAGAGTACTGGGTTCGTTGGACTCACCCCTTGACTATATAGATGGGGAGAAGCACCCTCAGAGACATCAATCTATTCGCATTGTATTGTTTATACAATCATACATCCACAAACACAAGACGTAGTGCTATTATTCTCCAGGAGGCCTGAACCTGTATAAACATTGGCTCTTGATCTTTAGAGTCGACCATAGAGTTTTAGAGTGCAACGCTTCCTTACCACGTTGTTCACCATCTTAGGTACCCCGTAGATAGACTGATTGGCAATACACCGACAGTTGGCGTATCAGGTAGGGCTTGTTGTTGCTCCCCTAGAGTTCCATGGAAGCCTCTCATCTTCTCTAGGCCAAGACAAGAACCACTTTCACTCTCGGGGATGTCACCTTCATCAGCGACATGACTAGGAGACTGGTTCCCTTCGACTTGGCTCCAACCACATCAACAGCGAGATCTTCGCTTCAAGCTCTAGACCCTTTCACCGCCCAAAAAGCAGATTGGGTCGTGGAGTGCTTGGCCAACCATGTCATGGAGATGGTGACAGGTCAGATCGCCAATCACGTGGCTGACCACATCATCCAGCGCATCACTGGGCGTCTAACGACGCAGTCATGAGGTCGAGGAAGCATGCGCTGCTCAGCCTCTCCCCTCCCCCCGGTTTAGGAGCAATTCCCTGAGCACGCTGAAGGACGCCCCACGAGACGGTTGACTCGGCCTTAGGCTGAGGTAATCAATGAAAGTTTAGACGTCGACGATGCACTGAGGCAAAAGAGCTCGAGGTAGGCGATCGGCCCAACATCAAGTCGAAGGCTCCCCAATCATTTTCGGGCACAACGACATCTCGTAGGATCCAGTTACTAACATTGACTTCATCCACAAAACCCTCGTCGAAATGCCGCAGACCCTAGAGCTGCAGAAGGCGATGATGATTCTCCAAGTGGCCGCCCAGCAACTAAAGCGATTGGGAGAGGAAGGCCACAGTATCTCCTCAGGGCCCACTCGACGCCAACGCTAAAGGGCATGGAAGTAGGTTTGATGGAAAAAATCCGACCAAATAGAAGGCTTCCGTGATGTGAGGGAAGTCATCAACTGAATCCGAGAAGGCAAGACCGCCAATGCTTAGGCTCAAATGCATCAGGGACCTCCACGGTTGATCGGAACAAGCAGCACGCGGAAATAACAAACTCCAGCAATCGCTCTATTTTGCTCAGCTATGTACTTATGTACCTTGGTTCTTGAGTAAATAAAGCTGAGACTTTTTTCTTCACATATAAATTTTTTTCACCGACCAGCAAGGCCTGACTCCTTGGGACTCAATGCAAAGTGTCATACACCTAGCCTACCGGCCGTGCCCCTATGATCAGCTCTAGGTGTGGCATTATGACCGTGTGGGAGACAAAGAGTTGGTGTTAGCGCCCCTCTCGGTACATGACGGACTACTAAGATCCTCGGGGGCTCGAGTCCTTAGCTTTAAAAATCATCTACTGCTCAAAAAGTCTCGAGAACTCATGATGCCTGACACCCAATATGCATGCACGTGACATTAGATCCCTCCGTTGAGGGTTATACGGCAATACCGAGGGTCGGCGGCCGATCACAGTATGGACCAACTTAACTTAGACCATCGTTCGAAGTGTCCCGAGTGGTCGTCATGCTTGATGCCCGATATACGTGCATGTGGCATTACATCCCTGCGCTGAGAACTATATGGCTGTATCGAAAACTTTGGACATAGATGACTTTAGTCTCGGCATGACTCCAAGTTAACAGAAATATATCTCCATATATTGAAAGATCTTCTTATTCTTTAAGAAATACTTAGTTTTTTTACATACTAAATTCCTACTTCTATTTTACAGCTAAGCATCATCAAGGGCTAGAGGTTGCTGTGGATCTTGGTTGGTGTCAGACAGGAACAGCTGTAGGTCCCCGGCTAGGGCAATGCCTAGCTCCCCACTCCTTTGTGAAGCGCGAGGACATCTTCCTCGACCACCGTCGCTAGGTAGCCTTGCCCACCAATGCCAGGTCGAGGTTCGGGTAATGCGCCCTGGTGACCGAGAGGGCGTGCTCGACACCACTCCTACCCACCTCCTCAATGAATGATCGGAGGCGCCTCTTCAGACCTTCAAGCCTTGCCGAGTACCCTCTCGACCACGGCGTGAGCCCGACCAGTCTCCACCCACCGCGCCAACACCCAGTCCTCGAGCTCCTTAAAATGAGCTTCGGCCCAGGCTCAGAACTCTGCAAAGATAGGAGAAAAATAACATCAAGACAAAGTCAAAAACTATGAAGACTAGGAATGAAGCAAGCAGTAGGACTCACCTTCATAGTCAGCCACAACCTTCTGTGCCACTCCCTTGGCCACCTCAAAGGTGTCCCGCATCACCCTCTCGGCGGCCTAGGCAGCCTCCTCCAACCCCTTCACCATCCTCGTCGTGGCATCGGTGGCCTCAGCCCAGTGCAGGGCTTCATCAGCCATCTGGTTGACATAGTTGGTAACCACCACTGACGCGTTCGCCGTGGCCCTTGCCTCAGCACCCTCTCGGGTCAGGGCCATGACACACGCCTTAAGGTCGGCATGCTCCTTCTCGAGCTGCTTGACCTTCGCCTCCAAAGCGGCCACTCAGCCTTCCCCTTGAGGTCTTCCCCAAGTACAACTGGCAGGTGTGGCGAAGTCCCTAGGACTTCTACCCAACCACGCCAGGACCCGCTGCATGCCAAACACAAGGATTTAGTAGCAGAAATCAAACAATGATGAAATCAGAGGACTAGGCAAGGGACTTACCATAATCCCTTCGGCCACCCAAGCCGCCATGGCTCCAAGGCCATCACCCTCCGACTCCTTCGTTGCCTTGACTTCAATGAGGCGAGCAAAGATGCCCTCCACACTGTCCGGCATGATGGCTCCCACCGGGTCGGATAGTGGAGGCATGACATAGAGAGTGGTTGGGACCCCTGACAACTCAGTCCTAGCCACCGCCACTCTAGCCATGGATGCGCCCACTGCCACTTCATCAGCTGCCACGTCGACGCCCACCACCATGACTGCTGCCACCTCATTTGCGGCAACCTTTCTGGTGTCTGATGCCCGAGGGTTCACCTGGACAGTCAGATGTACCTTATCGATGGCTGACACAGAGTTGGGACCCTGCCCGGGTGAGATCTTGGACAAGGTTTTGACCAGGACAGGGGGTGCGTCACCGACAACTTTGGCAGCACTCGGATCACAGACGCCATCCTCGACCATCGCCGGGTCTGAGGACAGCGGAGCCACCATTGCGCTCACCAAAGCCATGGCCATGGAGACCATCAGTGCAGTTGGCCTGGCACCGCTAGGGGCCCTATGACAAGAAAAAATCATGAAGACACTAGACGACGAAGAACTCAAGCTCAGAAAAGCAAAGAAGACAAGAAGGATCACCTGGAAACTATGTAGAAGAGGGTGGGATGCCATTGCCTTGCCTTCGTCCGAGCCCCCTTCGCTGGGGTAGGGCAAGGACCAGCAGTTTGGTTAGTGCCATGGTGTTCCCTCCATCATCCAAATTCTTTGAGTTGGACAACACAAGGCGGTGGGTCCCGATCACTAGGGCCCCACCCTTGCCGACCATGGTCGGCTTCTGCCGGTTGATGTTGGGCCCAGCCAGTTGGAGCAAAACTAGAAAGCAAAGGACATCAAGAAACAAGACCAGAAGCTTACCAACGGGCAAGGCTGTGAATGGTTGTACGTGTTGGGGTCCAGTTGGGCCGGGAAGGTTTGCTTCTCACTGAAGAACTGGTTGAGGAGTCTTACGATCTCCTTTGACATCTAGTCCCCCGACTAGCTGCTCGAGTCCTAGGGCCCTAGCGACTCGTGCGTTGGGTTCACTCGGTGCTTCAATGCGAGTGTCTGCCATGGCAAGAAGCTCGACATGACGACCACCCCCATCAAACCTTGGTGGTGGAGCTCAGGCCTTGTCCTGCTTGGAGTCCAGGCCTACATCGGACTAGCGCTCAGACAGAGCCAGGCACTGGTCGATCTCCTCGAGAAGGATCGGCTCGTGGTTCCTGGTGTAGAACTACTAGCCATGCTAGCCCTTGCTTGAGGTAGTTAGTGGAACCTCGATGTATTTCGTTGCCTTCCCATCGTTGAGCTAGAGCCCCACGCTGCTAACCACCTTCTGCCTGCTCAAGCAATGAAGGCAGAAGAAGTACCGGAAGAGGTTCCAATAAGGATCCACTCCCAAGTACGCCTCACAGAGGTAGACGAAGATGGTGATGTGGAGAATGGAGTTGGGGGTAAGATTAATGAGGAAGATCTGGTAGTGGTGGAGGATGCCATAGAGGAAAGGGTGCATTGAGAGGCTAAGCCCGTAGAGGACGAAGGGCTCAAAGAGGATGACCTCGCCGGTCTTCAGTGTGGGGAACTCCTCCCCCACCAGTGCTCACTAGCCCAATAGTACTTGGGCCAACATGAACTGTCCCCTCTAGTGCTGCTAGCTTCGCTGGTGTCATCACCAACTTCACCCACTCTGCTGATCGCATTGGGCTTCCTGGCTCCATCGGCTTCAGATGGAACAATCACCGTGCCTTGCGGTAGCAAACGATATAGTTGCAGTGTTGACCCGCGCGATGGGGAGCTAGCAGGAAGAGGAAGGAAGAAGATGAAAGGAGATGAAGAACTTTTGGCAAGTTTTTAAAATGGCAGCGTGAGGTTGAAGACAAAGGCAAGTGGGTGATATAGCCACTAGATCCCCCGCCATGACGTCATCCCTGAACGGCTGTGAATCGACATCACTTCATTTCCTATGCGTGCCCCGGTCGTGCTGATTAGACAGATCCACCTCTCGATCTACATCAGGCAACTATGGCTAGACCAATCAGAATAAAGATGACTGCCTGTCCCATCACCTATGGCACATTAATCGTGATAGGCGCAGGCCAAAATGTGGTTTTATTTGCCTTGATCCTAGAGATAGCGGCGGAGTCTGCGATGCTTGGGTTTGACGATGCTCGAGGGCTCAATAGGGCTTGGGGGCTTAGTTGCGCTCTGGGGCTCAATCACTCTAGAGCCTGAGCTGACGGCTTCCCCCGAACACTGGACTCACTCGAGTGCAAGCCTTTTCCTGACTATCAGCTGCGCCCGACTATAGATTACTGTTTGACGTTCAAGATCTCGCCTAACCAGAGGTCCAGCTTGGTTTGTCTCTGTTCGTCTTGACTCAGAAAGACTTCGCAAGGATTTAATCAACATATATTGACCCTAGAGCAAAATATTCTATTTGACTTAAGGCTCAGGGGCTATACTATATAGGTGCACTTATATGGTACACCCACACAATGAAGATAAAGTTTTTGTAAATTCATCAGGTTCAACAGCTTTGATGGTAAAAGATTTAAAGTGAAGATGAGCTCCTCTTAGCTTGATCCTCAGGAAGACTAAAGCCAAGCTATGAAGAGCTCGAGGGCTGCTGTTAGGGATATGACCCTCGGGTACCCCGCAATGAGCTTTATCAGTCCAGACTGAGAGTAGGCTTAGTCAGCTTTGGAGTCTAGTATGGCCCATAAAAATAGGTTTGCTTCTGATAATGTATATCAGTACTATATCTAGAAACCGAACACCATAATCTGGTATGAGGAGATATACTTGTACCAGAATCTCTGTAATTAGGAAATAGGCCTAGAGTTCGGTATGTTATCTTGGATACTTAGGAACCGACTCAGGATAGAGTCCTAGGTTCGTTGAGTTCACCCCTTGACTATATAAAGAGGGCGAGGCACCTTCAAGAGACATCCAATCTACTCGCATTGTATTGCTTATACAATCATACATCCACAAACACAGGACATAGGGCTATTATCCTTCTAGATGCCTAAACCTGTATAAACCTTGACTCTTGATCTTTAGAGTCGACCATAGAGATCTAGAGTGCAACGCTTCCCTACCACGTTATTCACTATATCGGGTACCCCCATAGGTGGACTAATCGGCAATACACCGACAGCTGACGAGATCAAAGAACAAATATGGCGCACATAGCGGGATAATGATTTATACACACTAGTACAGAACATCAAATAAGAAACTTCTCTATATGCGCTGGTTCATCTAAAGCCAACACTTTTAAGGCATTTTCGCCCACCCTGAGCCTCACCAGCCCCCAACTAAAGTTAAAAAACAGCACAGATAAAACTTTATATGGGTTGGTTTTAAAGAAAAACAGCACATATATAGTATAGGTAACAGTTTTTAATAAAAATCAGCATATGAGAAGTTCTTAAAAAAACCACCACATATATCATATTTGTCGACACCAACACTGATTTTTAAGAAAAACTGACACATATATAAGAATTTTTGAATTTTATAAATAACGTCATATGGCGATATGCTCTATATCGCAGTTGTAGATCTGGATGAGAACTATAACTTTGTAATTGATGATTTTTCATTTAAAATCATCTAGATTGTAAAATATACACTACAAATTTTAGGGAAGTGAAGTCAAAAGAATATCATAGGTTATTTCATCAGGAACTACTTTGAGCTGAGATGGTAAGGAGGCAACACGTGGAGGTAGAGGTCGTTGGTTTGAATCCTAGCAACCATAAGTGTGAAAAATTGTGTTTCAACATATTTGTGCTAATAAAATTCAAAAACCAGTGCATACAACATGAACCAAATCACTAGAAAGAATGGTGCATTCCACATCCGCAAAGCTCCTAGTGGCCTAGCATGCTTGCTGGATCAAAGTATGGGTTGCAGCGATACTACGACAAAGGATATATAGACTAATGACTTGTTGTAACATAGATGAACAATGTGCTTGTCAAACTATATTCTTATTAGATGTGAGTGAGATGTAAACTTTAATCGTGAAAGCATATTGATGTTTTTATTGCATTTCTATTCAAATATCTAACCATATTTGATAAGTGTGTCATTTTACCTGATGAATGATAGGTGTCATGATGTGAGGATGAGGAGTTCAAGCCTACTTTGAATATCCTAGTAGATTGCATTGACTGGGATTGACCCATTCACATTCACAAAAGTCTCCCATCATTTGATTAAATAGCAGGTTAATGGACACAACATAGTAAATTGGTAATCGCTGTGCTTTGTTCATAACACACCGTGTGCTATGGTATATCACACAGTTGGGAGACACTAATGGTTGTATATGTATATCCCACAATCCATACAATCAGCTAGAGTAAGCTTTGAGACCTTGTTGGTGAGATGCTTGGTGCGTAATCCCTCTTCTCCTACTTTTAGTTATAATGAGATGAGATAATTTGAATATGTGAATATGTCAGTGTTGGGTCAAATAAATCCCATTGTACTTAAGATCATCCCAAAAATATGCAGAGTGGATCAAGCGCCGCCTGATCAAAGCCTCCTCTGAAGGTTTTTGGACTTCGGCTAGTCGACTGGTTCAGGGTCCCCTTCAAGCTTGAGTAGCTTTGAACCATGCTTCGCCCAGTGGACTCGAAGGCCTCCAAACCACTTTGAAGGGAAGGCCAAAACTAAGGGCTCCCATCCCCTTCGACAAGACATGTACTTTACAGCGTTCATATAGAGATTTATCATGTTACCCCTATGTAATTCACTGTACATTATGTCGGGGATATGACTCCGGGGTAGCCCACGATGGGCTTTTCAGCCT
This sequence comes from Zizania latifolia, assembly GCA_000418225.1. NCBI lineage: Eukaryota > Viridiplantae > Streptophyta > Magnoliopsida > Poales > Poaceae > Zizania > Zizania latifolia. The sequence continues at coordinate 463,166 of KE373001.1, read as the reverse complement.
GGACCGAGAGCAGGCCAAACCTAGCGTTGTTGTCCGGTATGGCCCATAAAAGGGGTTCGGTCCCAATATGGAATATTAGGTCCTTATCAGAGAACTAAGCTCTAAATCTAGCATAGAAAGATATATTTGTACCAGAGTCCTTGTAATTAAGGAATTAGGACCTAAGTTTGATATGTAATCCTAGATATCAGAGAAACCGACTCGGAGTAGAGTCCTCGGTCGTCGGGCTCGCCCCTTGATTATATAAGGGGAGCGAGACACCCCCTACAGGACAAGTTCTAGCATCCAATCATAGGTTATTCTTCATGCTTTGTAAGCTTAGACATCATATAATACACCGAAATACTGGATGTAGGGCTATTATCCCTTGGAAGGTCTGGACTAGTATAAATCTTGGCTCTTATTTTCTAGAGTCGACCATCAGGTTCGAGAGTGCCACGCTTCCCTAACTCACTATTCACCACCTCGAGTACCCTTGGGTGGACTAGTCGGCAATTCATCGACACATTACTGTTATAGTCGGTTGTAAGTAGAAGGTAATTAGGTATTACCATGTTTAAGTTGTACCTATAAATACTCCCCTTTGCAAGGATAGGGACATCGAGTACTTGTTTTTCAAATTATATATAACTCACTGGACGTAAGGTTATTATCCAATTCGGAACCCTAAACCAGAACTCAAACAACTACGCAAAATCTAAGCCCTTCGAGGCTTGTTAAACCTATCACATAATTATTAATTATGCCAGCAGTTGGTGCCATCCGTGGAGAGCCTAGTATGAAATAGCCCCTTCGCCATACACACACCCACTTCGGACATGCCTCTGAAGAAAACCGAAGGCGCTACTGCCACCCAAAAATCCACTAGGGTCCCAAAGCCTGCTTCATGTTATGGGGACCACCCGCCAAAAGATAACACTTCGAATCTAGCTGTCCTCGCAATTCCCAAAGCCGTCCCTAGAGATGCACTACACTCTAGAGTCTCCGCCCTCCTGAAGAGCACCTTCGAGGCCCCCCTTTGCCAACGGGGCCACCTGAAACTGCCTCACACCCCAAGCTCCAACCTCAGGTGGCCGAAGACCCTCTGGAGCTTCACTAAGCTACCCTACCACCCCGCATGGCACTCTAGACTGACTTCATCAGATCACAAGACCTAGAGCCCTCTAGAGAAGGAGGAGGCTTCGAAGATCCTCAAGCCTCTGAGCTAGCAAGTTTGCATGCCGAAGTGTTCACTCACTCCTACGCCCTCGCCATTGAAGCTAGTAGAGGCAAGAGAGATACCATGGCCAAATGCTTTCCTTTGACGCTCGAAGACATAGCCCTTCAGCGGTTTTGGTCACTCAGGCCAGGCTCCATAAAGTCCTAGGAGCACCTCTGTAAGAAGTTCATGAGCAATTTCTAAGGGACTTACATGGCCCAAATGTCCAAGGGAAGTCTATTCCAAGTGAAGTAGCCACCAGGGGAGTCCCTTCGGCAATACTTCCAAAGGTTTGCCTACACCAAGTACTAGATTAAGGGACTATCAATGTCATCTATGGTGGACGCGGCTCGTGAAGGCGGCACACACCCCGGGCTCCATGACAAGCTGCATAGGAAGCGCATAGCTTCGTAGGCATAGCTCATGAAGTATTTTGAAGAGCATACCTGGTCCAAGGAAGGGAAACTTTGTAGAAATACCGCCACTGTCCAGGTGCAGGCCTTAGAAGCACATGCTTCGAGCCCCCCAAAGCTAGTGTACATAGATCCTAGGACCCTAAAGCCCAAGAAGAACAAAAGGCATTTTAGGCATGAAGTACTAGCTATCAAAGGGCCTCGACCTTCGAAGCTCTAGCAGGGCCAAGGGCAGGCCAAGGGCATGGAGCGAGGCCACCAAACGGCCCTCCCACCCCGAATCAAAGCTTCTTCTGCAACATCCACAATGTTAACCGAAGTCATAATATGGACTCCTGCAAAGCCATTTTGGCCTTGCAGGGGGACTACATCGAGAGAACCGCCAGACAAGGGACTTCGGAGCGAGCCCCCGAAGCATACCATTCAAAAATATCGAACAACACTTATTCTTTATTATGAATTCAAAACCGTCTTCCTCTAAACATGACGAAGATATAATGTTTCTACCCAAGGCAGGAATAAAATAACAATTATTTAACTCCAAAACTAATCCTGAGGGTAGCGACAAAGAATAGACACGGACGGCCAACGCAACAACTTTTGCATCATTGCCGACATGAAAATCCAATTCGCCTCTTGCGCACTTCCTAGTCCTTTTCAGCCCCTACAACGACTTGCAAGTGTGAATCATTGATCTGGTATCAAATACCCATGAATCACTTGGACGAGTAGCAAGATAAATTTCAATAACATTTATACCTGAAGCGGAAGTCACACTTCCCTTCTTCTTTTTCTGTTCTTCCAGGTACAGCTTGCAGTTCCTCCGCCAATGGCCAGGCTTATGGCAGTGGGGGTAAGTGTCGGAGCTAGCAGGGTCCGACTTGGACTTTCCAACCAAATTAGACTTAGAGCTCAAGATCGTATCTAAAGCTTTAGCCTTTCCCTTATGCTTTCTCTTCTTACTTTCTTTTTGAATCATCATCACATGACTAGGATTTTTCTTAAGGCTTTCCTCGGCTGTCTTGAGCATCCCATGCAATTCAGCCAAGGTCTTCTTCATGCCATTCATATGATAATTCATGATAAACGGCTCGAAGCTCGCAGGGAGTGACTGAAGAATCACATCCGTGGCCAAATCTTTATCAAGTTTAGAGCCAAGCTTTTTCAGGTTCTCAACGTTACCAATCATCTTGATCACATGAGGACTCACTGGAGTGCCTTCCGCCAACCTACACGCAAACAAGGACTTTAAGACATTATACCTCTCAGTCCGTGCTTGGTTCTCAAACATGCCCTTCAACCCCACGATCATATCGTAGGCATCCCTGTCCTCATATTGCTTCTGAAGCTTAGAGGACATGCAGGCAAGCATGAGACAGCTGACATCAATTGAATCACTGGTGAACTTCTCATAAGCTCGCCTTTCAGCAATTGGTGTACTATCCGTTGGTTCATCAGGGTGGGGTTTCTCTAGAATATAATCCTTATTCTGCTGTTTAAGAACGATTCTCAAATTCATGTACTAGTCTATAAAATTTGTTCCAGACAATTTCTCCCTTTCAAGGATAGGTCATAGATTAAAAACAGAAGTGTTTTTTGCAGTAGGTGCCATGATCTACAACAACAATGCAAGGTTCAGCACTATGCTATGTTAATCTTCTATCAAGTGAAAGATATACCACAATATGTAAAATGATCGTTTTTCCACTAATGACACATTGTGGGACAAGATCCATATTCATCTAACTCCTAGTGAGCTTTGGCATCACTGCTAGAAGATTAGTGACATAGGTAAGCAACACTTTGCTAATCACATCTCTATGTGACTCTTGTTTGTTGGGGTAGCATCCAATGCCCGACTCCCAACTCCATGTCCCAAAGCCCAAAACCGTTTTGATAGCTTTGTTATGCAAACCAATACTATACATGTGGTGTCCGACATCCACCCTAACTGGTCAAGATAAAAGACGGCACCCTGCTTTGGCAAACCCACCATCGATGATTGAGAACCTTAGTAGGTGCAGCTATTAGAAAGAGCATCAATACTTAATTTTCTGAGGGAAACTATTCTAACATGGTAACGATATCTACCGCACACAGAACATGAAATAATAGTATGACAGGAATATAAGTAAACATCACAGGAAATCATATTAACTATGACATAGTATGGCCCTCTCGCATGGCGATCTCCATCTCCATGGTTCCTGTCTTTCCGGTCATCACGCTTCAGGCCTCCATGAACCTGTATTAGTCTATTACACCTAATAGCACTATACTAATTACATGAGCAGAAGCATCACATATTGACGTGCAGGTCGTACAACATTTGAACAGCCTTAGGCTGTAATCAACCATGACACGCAGGCCATGTTATTACAAGCGAGTATCATATACTTTGCAAGGCTATACCAGTCACAACATTTCCTGCAAAAACGAGTTAGGCGGAATCTAGATGTGATCATACCCGGAACTTTCGGTCGAAGGGCCTAGAACTTCCGAAATCAACCTTCTGACTTGAATTTATTTTGGCCCAGAAGTTCCGAGTCACATCCGGAACTTCCAAAAATAACCTTCTGTACGGAATTTATTTATGCCTAGAACTTCTGAGTCATACCCGGAACTTCCAAAAATAACATTCTGTATCAAAAATTATTTTATCTCGGAACTTCTGGAAAATCCAAACAATAGATCCAATCTATTTCCACCACATATCACCATATGTGATTGATCCAGATCGAACACTACGCATGTAGGCTCTGATACCACTGTTGGGTTATGGGGAGGCTACGCCAGCACTTAGTTTCAAAAATTTACCCCGTTAGCCCAGGAACCATGCGTGTAATGGGATCATGAATCGTTACCTTGAGCCTCGAGACGTGCTCGGGCAGCAGAAGTACAGTCGATGAAACGCGTCCTCGAGTTGTTCCTCCCGGCGATCCGGCGATGAAGACGACGTGATCCTACTATCTGGCGATCTCCACAGGAAGAAGATGAGCACCACTATTGGAGTAATGCCTCCACGGTATCCACACGTCCGGGGACAGGATCACCTCGCGCCAGCATGCTAGCACCACTCACGAGATCTGGGGAGAGATCGCTACAACCATTGTAGCTAGGAGGGAGGTGGCGGCTAGAGTTTGGTCAAACCAACATCAAAACAGCAGCAATGGCAACAACCTTTTCGTGCTAGCCCCTCCTCTCTTTATATAGTGTCCTGTCACGGGCCTTTAATATGTATTAAAGCCCAACAGATCTAATCTATTCGCCTGGACCAAAACCTCCAGTTCTGACCAGAACTTCCGAAAATAACCTTCTGTATCGAGTTTCTTTCGACCCAGAACTTCCGGTCAGAACTTTCGGTCCAACTGGAACTTCCGGCTACTCTAGAAAACCGAAACTGGGGCTGGCCCGGAACTTCTGGTCTAACCAAAACTTCCAGATGCTCCAGAACCCAGAACTTCTGGCCCTCAGCCAGAACTTCCGGTTCCCCCAGAATTCTCTTGAGCACAATTCCATTAGCCACTACAAGGGTTCAACGGGCTACCCCTCAAAGCGGTTGGGCAAATTGACCTCCTTGTTACATTCGACGAGGGCAATTTTGTGCGCATGGAGGAGATTGTGTTCGATTTTGTTGACTCCCCATACGCATATAATGCCATCTTGGGGAGGGCCACCCTGAAACAATTCAAGGAAGTGGCCCATCATAACTACCTATGCATGAAAATACCCACTCAAGGAGGAGTACTTACTATACACGATGATCAAGGCCTCACTCAGAGAGTTGAGTACGGCCACACAACCCCGCTCGAAACATGCCAGGTACATTCCATACAACACCCCGAAGTGGACGGTCAACCACCTGGCGAGCTGAAGGGGCCAATAATCAAGCCTGGACCATATGGAGAAGTATCCACAAGGATCATCAGCGAAGGAGGAGTTGAGTATCTGCTCCAGTTCAGAGGGGACTTAACTCCCGAAGAAATGGCTTGGCTCGAAGGCACCATTCGGAGCAATCTTGATGTCTTCGCATGGACGGACGATGACATCCCTAGAGTCAACTAGAGTATCATCGAACACTCCCTCTTGGCCAATCCACGAGCCAACCCTGTGTGCCAGGGGCTCCAAAAGCTATCTACAGAAAGGGCAAGCTTAGCCAAGACTAACGTAGACAAGTTGCTTTGACCAGAAGTCACGCAGGAAGTCAGCCACTCCAAGTGGCTTTTGAACCCCTTTTTGTATAAAAAGAAGTACACAGGCAAATAGCACATGTGTATTGATTTCACCTCTTTAAATAAAGCATGTCCCCCGTGACCCCTACCCACTGCCCCACATCAACTAGTTCGTCGACTCTACTACAGGCTCTGAGCTGCTAAGTTTCCTTGATGCACACTCTAAGTACCATCAAGTGTGGCTAAAATGTGAAGATGAAGAAGAGACAAGCTTCGTGACCCCTTCGGGAGTATATTGCTATGTATGAATGCCCTTCGACTTAAGAAATGCTGGGGCAACCTTCTCTAAGTTGATTTTGAATGGCCTAGGCCATCAGCTAGGGAGAAATGTCAAAACCTACATGGATGACATTATAATAAAAAGTAAGAAAAAAGCATGCATAGCGCAGATCTAGTTGAGACCTTCGAGACACTGTAATAAAAAGTAAGAAAAAGCATGTAAGAAAAATGTGTTTTTGGCACTCGAGCCAGTAAATTGCTAAGGTATCTAGTCTCGAGTCAAGGTATCGAAGCCATCCCTATGCAAATCAGTGCCCTACAGCACATGGAACCCCCCACCAATGAGAAAGAAGTGCAGAAGCTTATCGGCTGCCTCGCCGCGCTAAGTCGGTTCCTGGCCCACTTCGCTAAGCAGAGCCTCCCAAATTTCTAAGTGTTAAAAGGCTCTAAAGCCTTCACATGCACTTCAAAATGCCAGAAGTCCTTCAATGGCATTGAATTATACCTCACAGACCTCACTTCACTCACTACTCTGTTACCTGACGACCACTTACTGTTGTCTCTCACAGCTGCAACCTTCACAGTAAGTGTGGTGCTAGTCTGAGAAGAAGAAAGTGATGGCAAGTTGAGGCAAAGACCGGTGTACTTTGTGTCCGAAGCGCTATCCGGAGCAAAAACCAGATATATGAAGTTAGAGAAAATTGCTTACTCTCTCGTCATGGCTTCAAGGAAACTTTAACATAATTTTCTTGCACACAATATTATTGTGCCAATGAGGAGCCATGGTGTATACCATGGGGATGATGATGATTGTCAACGGGGAAAGAAGATGAGAGATGAAGAGACTTGACCGTGATGGAGTTCGTGTGCGACTCAGGTACACGGATGGACGCTGGTCGGACAGAGGGGTCGCGAGGGCGTGCCAGTCCAATCCGGGTGCACGGAGCTGAAGCGGCAAGTG
>KE373001.1:423595-442484 GCA_000418225.1 Zizania latifolia | reverse complement strand
AGGAGCGTTGGAGTCCTCCGCAGCAACAGAGGGAGCGGTCGCCAGCTAAAACATGGGATAAGGCCAATGTTGATATTATGAGATGAGCACGATCGAGAGATTAGGAGGTACCTAGAGAATCGAGGCATCAGCATCAGCAGCAGCAGCATCGGCCGGTATATCATCATCAATAGCAGCATCGGCTGGCATATCATCGTCAACAGCAGCGGTGGCCATGGCATCAGTATCGGCAGTAGTAGCGGCTGGGACGACGGTGGTGTCAGGAACGACGGCCGAAGTATCGACTTCGACAGCGGCGTCAGCCGGTGTATCGACGACAGTTAGAATAGGGGTCGATGGCTGAGAGAAGGAGATGGGAGAATGGTAAGTATTGGAAAAGTAATAGAACGAGACAACGTCGCGAAGATGCAAACCTGAGCAAGAGGCAGTTCTACGATCTCTTCGGCAATGGGGAGAGGCACTTTAGGCAAAACAGGGGACATCAGTTACAGAGCCAAGGAAATGGAACAATGAGAATGTAAGCCAAGGACTTCTACAAAGAACAAGAAGACATACTGGGGGTGGTGGAATCAGAGCATTGGTATCGGCCAGGCCGGATCGGGCTCTGATGACCCTCGGATCAGCCACGATCGGCGCTTTACGCTTTTGCCCTGGAGCCTTTGCTCTCTTCCTACTCAAGAAGGCCGATGGAGTTGGGGCACCGATGCCCAAGTTAGTAGTAGCCCATACAGGACCATAAACGATAGGCCTGCCGCTTTGGCTATCGGCGGGTGCCTCCAAATAGTCCTGCAGTACGGAAACACCGATTAGAAGAAAAAGGGGAAGAAATCTTGGTAAAGGAAAGAGGGAGAAAGAAACATACCTCAGAGTCCACCTCATCGAAGTAAGGATACAGCGACAGGTAGTATATCTTGGAGGGCCGATTGAAGAGGTGTTGTTTCCATTCGCCCTACCATCAGTTGAAGCTGACGGAGGTCGCTCGGCAGGCCGACCGAGAGGTGAGATCACCATAGGGAACTTGATCGGCCATAGAGAGGAGGTGATTGTACTCCACGGCGTCCTTTACTTCTCCACGGACTTGGAGTTGGCCGATGAAGAACAAATCAATCGGGAGTTGGCCGAACCCAAGTTGCCGTGAGCAGACGATCGGATGGTAAAACTCATATGAAGCTTTTCGAGGATGAACGATGGTGAAGTTGATCGGCAGGACGCAAGGACTGATGATAGCTTTAAAGATCTTAATGGACCAGGCCCTAGGGTGGATCCACAGAATACAAATCTTTCCAGCCAAAGGTTGAGGAAAGCGACGTGCTCTCAAGTGTCTACAGGACTAGTCTTTTTGTTGTGTTTAGCAATGTATTTTACCCAACCGCCGCAAGATTTGGTATCAAGACGGTGGGTCACTTTGAATCGAAAAAATAGGGGATCTATCGGAGAAGTGATGTCCAGAGAGGTCAAGGTAAAGATGTCACGCAAAGAGGGGCTCATCGGCCCATGACCAAACAAGAAAGCATTGAGGGCATCAGACCAAAAGTAACAAGCGGCGGCTAGCATTGGTTAATTTTTGTAAGGTTCGGCTAGAGAAAGGCCGATGCAGTGCCCGATGTCAATTTCGTCCTAGAAGGTGCGATTGGCGGCCGATACCCTGAGGTACCAATCCCTCCAACCGGGCAAGGGAGAAGGAAAAGCTCTGAAACTTAGATTCCAATCGGAGAGAAGCATCCTGGAATTTTTGAATGGAATCCGTTGGGTTTCGGCATTGATAATATCGGAGGGGTCTGGGTTACCCATCGGACCAAGGAAAAAGCAAGAAGGTGGATCTACGAGAGGGATTAGGATTTGGTTCTTAAGGTTCTATAGAAAAGAAAAAGAAAAAAGGGCAAATCAGAGAACTGAGAAATACAAACAGAAACTAAGAACCTAAAAGAACAGTAAAAAGAAAAAGAAAGGAACCAAATAGGGCAATGTACCTCTGGGATCATGGAGGTGGCCGCCATCAGAGTTACAGCGGGGGCTGTTGATGCAGATGAATGCGAACTGGATCGTCGAAGGCGAGGACGCCAGCGGTAGATGCGTAGCGACGGCGAGAAAGTGGATGTGAGAGGTTCTGTGTGCAAGAAGGAAACGAAGAGCGGAGAAGAAGATGAAGGGCCGCCGGTTGATATTTATAGGATAAATGTGGTGTCTCGGAAACTGGGTTAAGGAGATTTCTGCAGATTTGGTGGGGTCCATGACCCAACGTTAGACGGAGATTGTTGTTGGAACTTCAAAAGCGCCAGGGCATACCATCTTAAGGTTTGTATGGAATGAAGCCTGGTCCGACGTCTCCACGCGAAGGGTAGATACGTCGAGCCAGGCAACATTCATCACAATCCTCCATGGTCAGAAAAGAGAAGAGGCGAGAGCATGAAGAAGGAATAGAAAGGGTCACGATTGATATTTATGAGGATGCAGTGCTTCGGAAAACTGGTTAAAAGGTACTGGAATACAAAAGGTTTTCTGTAGATTTGCCCATGATCTAACGTTTGGCAGAAATTAGTACTGGCAAAGTTGTAATTTCGAAGCATCGGGTTACACCCACGCTTCAAAACTAAGGAGCATGTGTTAACGGCAAAATTTGGTAAAGCCCAAGCCCAACACAGTTTTGGCACAGCCCATGAAAATCAATGAATCTGGTCAAAGCATGGTCAGTGAAGCCTAACCATAATACGCGCATTTGATCGGATAAAGATACGGAGAAGCCAATAAAAAGGGAAGATAGATTTTTCAGTTGCAGTCGTATCCATGTAGGACAGCAAGTCTTCGGACTATAAATATGTAACGCTTAGGTTTAGTTTAGGATCATCAAACAGATCAACAAACAACTCTCGGCGCATCGCCAAACTTGCCACCGGCGAGTTCTTGCTCTCTCGCGGGGCTGCATCGCTTCGATCTCCGGTGAGAGGTAAGTTTCGCCAAACATGTATTGATTAGAAGATCTAAAGCTTCATCGGTTAGGTCCGACATCTTAGTCTATGTATCATTCATGCTGTATCAGGTGCGTGGTTCAGATCAAATATATTAATCTAAGACTTGATTGGTTAAGTTCGACATCTTAGTCTATGTATTTGATTTATGTCACGTATCGTTCATTTGGATGAAATGTGTTCCGATATGTTTAGCATTATGGTTTGCTATAATTTAGCCGCTGTCTCGGTTCGGTCCAATCTTGCGGTTATAGCGAGTGATAATGCGAACACAGATCGGACATGTTGGGGCTAGATTCTATCGGGGTATAAGCCGATAGGTTATCTTTCTGTGTTTTAATCTCATCGTTGTATCGGGTATCGGAATCGGGCGATACACATCGGCCTAGCATTATTACATATCTTGCTGTCACATCTCGATATCGGCTCTAGCATTACTTTCAATTGCTTTCACAGATTAGTTAGTTCAGGCCGATGCCGATATTCCGATAGATTTCATAATAAGTACATTTCTTATACATCGTACATCTAATATGCCACGTTGATGGGTCCTCACCATGTTCTTATTGCATTTTATTTATAGTCATCCGAGACGCATTGAAACCATCGGCTCAATAGCCGATAGGCGTTACTGCTTACGTTTTTCTTGTCTATCTTATAAGTTGCAGGATCAAACTGATTGGCACGCCACGAACCACAAATTTAGGACCTGCACTAGAGTTAAGCAGATCTCTCAGGCCACGTGTGTGACCAAAAACTTCACCAACACCGTCAAAGCCAGTTAAGTCCGGTGAAGACGATGAACTATGAAGGGGTTTCTGCCTTAATCAAAGCTAGCAATTCGTTAGCTACTTTGGCTAATACTTCATCATTCGGGCCTCGCGGAAGTCTAAATCGTGAACAGGCCTCGGCACTAGCTACCTCGAACACTACACATTGACGGCAAAGTGCCTCCAAGGCCTCGAGTATTTTGACCTCGACATTGACATTCACAGCATAGCCCTGAGAACAAGTTCAAAATATTATCTTTCATTAATACGAAGGCCTGATTACATCAAAATATTCCAAAGGCCTAGAATCTACACCTCAGTGTGAGTAGGCACTAGAGGCTGTGGCTGTTGTGAGGCCAGAGGGGTGCATTGTTGATGACAACGGTGGGCTTCGTTGATGAGTTCTAAGGAAGCCCCCTTCCTTTCTCCTTCCAAGGAGCTTGAAGGGCTCACCACGCCGTGGCCACCTCCAGAGTTGGAGACAGCATCCTTGGGCCCCCAAAGTGAATATCCACCCCCAAGGTTGCTCCTTGAAGATGGTTGTAGCCAGCGTCATGAAGGAGCTACAAGACGCTTCAGGCCATGACCCTGCCCGAAGTCTCCGCAAAACCCGCCATCGTAGACTCCACGACGGGGATGGCATTTTGGAGATACTTCAGCTAGGGGCCTAGGGGCTCGTTCACCCCGAAGCCTGGATTGCGACTGGCAGTCTTGAGGCGGAACATCAACTCCCGGAGTGCCTCGATGGTCTCATCTAGCGCAATCATGGCCTCGACACGCTCGCCTGTCATCTGCCTAGCAGAGCCCTCAAACATCGCCTTCTCGGCCTTGAGCTCCTAGACTATGTCCTTCAATGCAGCCTCCGCTGCGCGTAGCCTACCGACCTCATCTTCGATAGTCTCTCGAGCCCCACGCTCTTGGCATAAGCTCTCTTCCAAGGAGGCAGCTTTTTCCTCAGCCTCCAATGCCCATCGCCAAAGGGAGTGCTCCTTTCGCTCGGCAGAGACTTCCCACCGATTGAAGGCTTCGGCCATCCCTCGCATCAAGACGAGGACCTATGAAAGAATAGGTTAGTCAATAAAAGATAGAGTTCAATAAAAACAGTAAAAATAGGCCAAGCAATAAGCACCTGGTGTAAGGCCCCTTCGACCATCATGGCGAGGTCTGCATAATGGTGCCTCATAACCTTGGCCACTAGGTCGCTTCGTGCGAGGTCCCGATTCGCACAAATAAAAGGCTCTAAGAGCCTATCCAGCGAAGCTTCGAGGGGCACAAAACCTAGAAGCAGGGGAACCCTCGTCTCCAGTACTTCAGACCCCCCTACTCCGGGTGAGGTCTGGACATCCCTCGGGGTCAAGGCCTACAGGGGGTTGTCGTCACCATCCTCTCCACTATCCTTATCAGAGCGTTCTTCCCTATCACCCTCAGAGTCATCGTCCCCCTCATCACCAACTTTGGCATCCACATCATTGGCATCATCATCGCCATAGCGGTAGTCAGAACCTTCAGCGGTGACATGTTCTGATAAACAAGTATTAAAAAGATAGGTGCAAACTCCTAGCCCTTGACTCCGAGAAGAGACTGGCTAGCCCATGAGGCAAATGCTTCACCGGGGGCTAGTGTCTCAGAGGTAACTTGGATGATATCGAGGCCATTTTTCAGATGGCCTTGTGCCCTCCACTTTCTCCTAGCCTCGAAAGTAAACTCCCTTCGAACCTTTTACCTTCGACGTATTTCTTTTGAGCATTTTTTGGTCATAACTTGCATATATTTTATTTTGCTAGATTTCAACACTGCTGACAATGCACAGCAACGGGAAGGTGATGATGACGATAAGGGTGATGATGCGGGGGATGACTCTGATAGAGAACACGCGGAGGGCGACTCCGAGGGAGAACACACGGAGGGCAACCCTAAGAGGGAACACACGGAGGGCAACTTTGATGAGGGGTGCCCTGAAGAGGATGTTGACAGGGGCGGCAATGATGGTGCCCCACGCCCCGTGACCTCGCATGATGTATAGCCCTCATCAAAGGCCGGGGACTCAGAAGGCTCAGATCAGAGGGTTCCCTTCCTTCGAGCTTATCTCCCCTCGGGAGGGGTGTTGGATGGGCTCCTGGAGCCTTATATCCGAGCCCACCGGGATATTACCCGAAGTGAGCTGGTGGCCACGGTCACGGGGTATCATCATCATGACCTATCTTCAGTGACCGATGGTGCCTTAGCTCAGGTATGAAGTGCTTCACAGTGTTGTTTCTTTTTCCTTAGTCTAATTTTTAGTCTAACTTATTTCCTTCGAAGGTGCTCATTTTGATGAGGGTGACGTTAAGGGCGTTTAGCCAGCGCGAGGCTGAGACCAAGTGCACCGAGCGGGACCTTTGATAGCATGCCTTGGCAGCCAAGGGAAGGGTTGATGAGCTGGAGGGAAGGCTGCGCCAAGAGTGCAAAGACCAGTGGCTAGTGGAGGCTGAAGCCAACAGGCTCCTCACGGCGGAGGCCACCATGAAGGCTGAAGTCGAGGGGCTTAAGGCTGAGAAGGTGAGGCTCGAAGAAGCCATTGGGAGGTTAGAAAAGCCAAGCATGCCGGGGCCACGACGATGCTGGATGGGACCATCAGAGTGCTATGCGAGTCGATGACCTGCCTCGGAATAGCCAGCAGAGCTCCAGTTTTTGGGGCTAATGAGCCCTTGGCCCCTCGAGTAAAATACATCGAGCAGGCGGCTTTAGCCTTAGAAAAGACTATGGCTAGCTTCGCAGAGACCTTAGGGAGGGTCGCAGCCCAAAGCGCCATGCAAGCCCTTCATGATTCTGGCTGCACCCATCTTCGGCAGTTGACTTCGGTGATAGACTTTTGCTTCGGGAGCCCGAGGATGTTTTCCCCGATGGCGGAGGTAGGCGCAGCATGGCGGGCCCTTCAAGATTTATGGAAGCATCAAGGGGGGCCTGCATCACAAGAACTTATCAACGAGGACCGACTTCGCATGCAACAGCGCTCCTTGCCAGCTTCGCAGGCACCGCCACCTCCTGCGCCTACTCACCCCGAGGTGTAGATTCTAGGCCTTTTGTAAATACTTTGATGCAAATGTAATTGGCCTCGAATATTTTAATGAAAATGAGAATATTTCGTACTTATGCCTAGGATCGTGTTGTGAATACCGAGGGTGATGTCGAGGTACTCGAAGCCTCTGAAGGCCTTTGTCACGAATGGGTAGTTTTTGAAGTAGCTAGGTCCGAAGGTCGTTCACATTTTAAACTCCCACGAGGACCTAACAGTGAAGTGCTGGCTGAAGTGGCTAATGATCTCTTAGCTTCGATTAAGACGGAGCATGTTCAAAGCTCATCGTCGTCGTTGGATCTAAATGGTTTTGATGGAGCAAGGTCCGAGCTTGGAGGGGATCAGCCTGCTCGTCAGCCGGAGGGGGCTGCTACAGAGGAATTGGATTTCTCTGCCTTCGACACCCAACCTCAAGTGCTTCAATCATGGGCTGATCTTCAAGAAGAGAGGAGGGCCCAATGGCCTTCGAAGCGAGGCGACTTGAAGTGTAAGCTAAGCCCTTCGGGCTGAAGCAATTGGCGCAGCGACGGGGGCTCTGGGAGTGGTTCGGAGCCGACTAGGGGTCATGGCCGAGCGAGAGGTGTTGTTTTTTTGCTAGGCCTTGATAGTGCTCATACATGAGTTGTATTGTAATTGATTCTATTGTACTCGGAGTACATTTATCGAGGTACTTCATACTTTGTAATTCGAGATGCGTTTGAATAAAGGTTTTTGTTACAACTCTTGTATTCGAAGTGTACTTAGTATTAACTTATATCGAAGCATAGTCCAAATGCATGCGTACTTACTGCTCTCCCCTTGCTCGCGGCGGGTGCGAAGTTGTGTGCGTGTTGCGAGCATTGTTCATGCGTTAGTGTTGTGCTTCAACATGTTTGTGAAGTATGTTGATTTTCAAAGCAGTGTTTCATTTTCTTGGTCATTTGGGACCGTTTTGTATGCCTCGAGTTGTTTACTCAGAGCTTCCAAAGAAGGCCTCGTGCTTTTGGTCACTTGGGACCATTGGGTATGCCTCGAGTTATTCACTCGGAGCCAGCCCCCTTTTTTATACCGCTTCAGGCCCGGAGGCTCTGTGAAGTGATAATGGTGGAGCGGATCACACCTAATTTTTGGGGTCCGCAAGGGTACCCGAAATCAGTGCCATTAGCCTTACTCTAGGGAGCTACCCTCGTGCATTGGGTTCTGGGCTTCACACTAGAGCACAATGCACTCATAGGTGTCTTAGACTTTATTTGTCTCGCGCTGAACCTATGGCTTCGGGTAGCGGAAATGGGTACGCACTAATCCAAACCATCGAGGCCGTATTGTCATGACGATGCATCCATCGTTATGACAATAGGTTCGAGGCTAGGCTAGGTGCAAATATTTTTCCTCGGGGGGATGCATATTACCTTATGACAAAGCTTGCCTGCGCAAGGCTTTTATTCGAAGGTATGTAGATTTACACAGCTGTGGTGCATGACATTATGCATAGTACCATCGAAGGTGCTCCATATGCTAGGTGTGCTTTAATTCTTTGCCTTCGAGGGTAGATAATCTGAAGGAGCCTGGTTGGTTTGATCAGAGCACAATAAATGGGCCTTTCCATTTGTTGCCCAATTTGCCTGGTATGAGTACATTCCGCAGGACCAGGTGCCGTAGCAGTATGATGTTGGGCTTCACCTTCGGGTTGTACCAGGCCTTCGTTTGGGCTTGGTACTTTGTCAAATTAGCGACAGCCCTTAACCTCGTTTCTTCTTGAAGGTCTAGGGACACTTCCTGTTCAGTGTTATCCTCTGGCAACTGAGTGCGAAGTGACCCCCTTTAATTTTATAGGTGTCATAGCTTCGTCTTCGAACAGAAGACGGAAGGGTGTGAATCCTATTGAACAGGCTTATGTTGTCCGAATGGACCATAGAATCTTCGGCAATTCTTCGGCCTAGAGGCCTTTTGCGAGGCCTATGATCCGGCTGTTGAGGCCTGACAAAATATTACCATTGACCCTTTCGACTGCTCCATTAGACTGCAGGTGTCGGACTGTGGCGAAGCATAATTCGATGCCGAGCCCTTCGTAGAATTCCTCAAATGGCTCTAAGTCGAACTGAGTGCCGTTGTCGATTGTCAACTGTCTGGGTACTCCGAAGTGGCAAATTATGTACTACTAAAAGAACTTCTTAATGTTATTCGAGGTTATTACGGTTAATGCTTTGGCTTCCACCCATTTGGAGAAGTACTCGATGGTGATGACTGCAACTTTAAGTTACCCTTTGCTCTTGGGAAGGCTCCGATTAAGTCCATGCCCTAGCGGGCTAGATGCCATACTAGGGCAATGACTTGCAGTGGAGTGGGTGGTAAGTGACTTCGCCTGCCTATCCACTAGCACCCCTGGCAGGTGCGAACAAGGTCCTCAGCATCTGTAGTTATAGTGGGCCAGTAAAGCCCTTGCTGAAGTGTCTTGCCTGCTAGAGCTCGGGGTGCTAAATGGCTCCCGCATAGCCCTTCATGAATCTCTTGAAGTGTGTCTTGGCCTTCGGATCTGGAGATGCAACGAAGTAGCGGAGCACACACTCTAGATTTGTACAGCTGATCATTGATTATATGATACTTTCGAACCCTGTACTTCATCCTTCGCAATTCGGGGCCTTCTAGGAGGTCCGTGTCTTCTTTTATCATGGCTATAATGGGGCTTCACCAGTCATCTATTGGTATGCATAGTACCTTGGCAGCTTCTAGTATTAATGCGGATGGTATAGATAGTACTTCTTAAAATACTCTGGCTGGTGGGTCCTAGCCTCCGGCTGCTGCTTTGGCTAGAGCATCAGCTTGCTGATTGTCAGTTCTCAGGATGCTCCGAATTGAAATTCCTTTGAATGCTAGATCTGCCTTGCACACTTCGGCCAAGTACTCTGCGAGGTCAGGGTGCTGCACCTAGAAACTTTTGCTGACATGGCCTGCGACAACTTAGGAGTCTGTCTTTATGATGACCCTAGCGGCGCCTAGCGCATGTGCCTTTCGAAGGCCTAACAATACGCCTTTATACTCAGCCATGTTATTTGTAGCTTTGAAATTTAGTCTTACAGAGTATAAGGCCTTCTGACCGGAGGGGGAGAATATTATAGCTCCACTCGTGCCGGAGGCCTGATAAGCCCCATCTGAAAAATAGTTGAAATGCCTTCACATGGCACTTCGGGGGTCCATGCCACCGGAGGGGTCCACTCTGCAACGAAGTCTGCTAAGATCTGAGACTTGATCATGGTACGTGCAATAAAAGTGATCCTGAAGGGGGCTAGCTCGATGGCCCACTTCCCAACTCGCCCTATGGAATCCTTATTACAGAGCATATCCCTGAGTGGGTACGACGTTGGCACAATAATATTGTATGCGAGAAAATAATGCCAAAGTTTCATCAAAGCCATGACGAGGGAGTAGGTGATTTTCTCTAGATCCGTATACCTCGTCTTTGCGTCGGATAAGGCCTCAGAGATGAAGTATATAGGCCTTTAGGCCAAATTTCCTTTGATATCTGCTTCACAGACTAGCACTGCGCTGATGGCGAAGGCCGTTACTGCGAGGTACAACATGAGCCCTTCTTCAAGAAGCGGAGTGGTGAGAGTAGCCAAATCTGTGAGGTACAATTTAATGTCGTCGAAGTTGGCTTGGCACTCAGGGGTCCATACAAAGTCTTTGGAGCCCTTTAGTGCATTAAAAATAGGCAGGCTTCGCTCGACCGAGCGTGCGAGGAACCTACTTAGAGCAGCGAGGCGACCTTTGAGCTTCTGGACCTATTTTAAATTCTCTGAGGGTTCCATTTGTTGCAATGTGCTGATTTGTGTGGGGCTAGTTTCGATCCCTCGACTTGAAACTAGATATCCCAATAGCTTGCCGACTCGGGCTTCGAAGACGCACTTTTCTGGATTTAACCGAATTCCTACCCTTCACAGACTTTCAAAGGTTTCGGCTAAATCCCTATTGTGTACATTTTTCTTAGTGCTCTTTATTACAATGTCGTCCATATAGGCCTTGATATTCCTTCCTAGTTGATGGCCTAAGGCCTTCGCAATTAATCTAGAGAAGGTGACCCAGCATTTCTCAGGCCGAAGGGCATTCGTACATAGCAATATACCCCCGAAGGGATGACAAAACTTATCTTCTCTTGGTCTTCTTGTTTGAGCCACACTTGATGGTAGTCGGAGTATGCATCAAGGAAACTTAGCAACTCGGAGCCCACGGTGGAGTCCACAAGCTGGTCAATACGAGGCATGGAGTAGGGGTCATAGGGGCATGCTTTATTCAACGAAGTGTAGTCGATACACATACACCATTTCTCCTTATTCTTCTTTTTTACAAAAATGGGATTTGATAGCCACTCCAAATGGTTAACCTCCCGTATGACCCTGGCACGAAGTAGCTTCTCTACTTTAGCCTTGGCGAGGCTTGCTCTTTCAGTCTATAACTTGTGGAGGCCATAGCTTACTGGACGAGCTCGAGGGATTACAGCAAGGAGTGTTCGATAAGCTTTGATCTACTCCCAGAATGTTTTCGTCAGTCCATGCGAAAACATCAAGGTTAGACCTTATAGTTCCTTCGAGCGAGGCAAACTCTTCGGGGCTTAAATTGCCTCTGAACTGTAGAGGGTACTCGAGCCCTCCTTCGATAATAACCCGGGTGATTATTTCCCCATCTGGCCATGGTTTGACGATAGGTCCTAGTTGTTCTTCTAGGAGCATGCTTCCTCCCTCTTGCGCTTGCACGGAGTGTACTTGACGAGCGTCGAGGGGGGCGGTGTGGACATATTAGACTCTTCGTGTAATGCTTTGGTCCACAAGCACTGTGAGGACCCTCCTTGAGTAGGAATCTTAACGCACAAATAATTGTGGTGCGCAACTGCTCCGAACTTGTTCAGAGTACCCCTCCCAAGTATGGCGTTGTACGCATATGGGGCATCGACAACATCGAAGATGATCTCTTCCGCTCGTGCGAGGTTGCCTTCACCGAAGGTGACTTCGAGGCTAATTTGGCCTATTGCTTCGAGGGGCGGCCCATTAAGCCCCTATAGAGGCCTCGCAGGTGGAAGGAGATGCTTCCGAGGGATACAAAGCTGGTCGAAGGCATGTGCAAAAATAATGTCCATGGAGCTACCACCGTCGATGAGCACTCACTGCACCTCGAGGCCAGCGATGTCGGTGGAGATGACGAGGCGGTCCGCATGCAGGAACTTGATCCTGATGGCATCTTTGGTGGTGAAGGATATTGGCACATGGGACCACCCTAGCATTGACGTAGCCAAGGACAAGGTCCCGATATGCCCTACTTCATGGACATACTCACGCCTCTGTCGCTTGGACAAATTTCCAAGTGCCCCTCCACCGGAGATTAGGAGCACAACCTGCTTCGGGGGTCCTAGTGCATTCTCAACCTTGGGGGTGGCATTATGTTTGCTGCTGGGACTCGGGGTATCGCTTCGTTTGGCTCAGCATGGGCCACAGCCTGAACATGCTTCGGGTGGGTGGCTTCAGGGGCTTGATCCATCGTCTCTTGGCCTGTAGTCCGCTCGAGGTAGTCTCCCCACAGGGCCAAAATGGCCTTACAGGTGTCAGTATTGTGGCTGCGGTTGGCTCTGTGCACGTTGCAGAAGAAGCTTTGACCTGAGATGGGGGGTCTGGCTACTGGCCTCGGCCCAGTGCCTCGGCCTTATCCCTGGCCTTGCTAGAACTTTGGGTTACGGGGCCCAACAATGTTTAACTCTTCGCTCCGGAAGTGCTTCTTGCTTCGTTTGGATTCGGGAGCCCTGGCTACCACATATGCCAACTTCAGTGAACTCAGAGCTCACACCTCCGGTGCCTAGACTTGTGTGATAGTGGCATTCTTGCAAAGCTGCCCTTCCTCGAAATGGGCATGCTCCTCAAAATACTTCATTAGTTGGGCCACCGAAGATATAGGCTTCTGGTGCAACTTATCTAGAAGGCCTAGATGGGTGACGCCTTTGTGAGCCGTGTCGACCATAGACGATGTCGAAAGTCCTTTGATCTAAGACTTCGTGTAGGCGAAGCATTGGAAATATTAGCGGAGGGTCTCTCCGGGCTGTTGCTTCACCTAAAAAAGGCTCTCGGTGGACATGGCGACCACGTAAGTCCCTGGAAATTGCTAGTGAACTTTTTTCGCAGGTGCTCCTAGGACTTAACGGGGCTGGGCTTGAGGGACTAGAGCCACCGAAGGGCTATGCCTTCGAGGGCCAAAGGGAAGCATTTGGCCATCATGTCCCTTTCACCTCTGCTGGCTTCAATTGTGAGGACATAAGAGCATGTGAACTCGTCAGGGCCTAAATCCCCGGAGTACTTTGATAGCTTTGCAGCCCAAAACTTCAGGTGGAAGTAGACCATTTGAAGGTTAGGGTGCAGCGGCGACCTATCATCGAAGGAGGCATTTTGCCTCCGCTCCTGAGATCCTTGCTCTCCATGGTCACTCAGAGTGATGATGGTGGGCCTCAGAGGATCGACGGAGATATCCGGGGCGTGTGCCTGCTCAGTGGCATTTTGACGTCACCTTGAGACTTCCGCACACAGTAAGGCCAGCTCAGAGGCCTGAAAGTCTTCAAGGGCTCTGCCTCATTGAGAAGGCTCCCTGTGCTCCCGTGACCGAACATAATCGATATGCAGCGCCACAGAAGGTGATCAGGTGGTTGGGTGCAAGGGCCCTGTAGCTTCGAGGGGGACCACCTCCTAGGGGCCATAGCGGGCCCCTCTGGCCTAGAGGTGGTGTTCATCGTCGGGAGGGCTGCGGTGTGCTCCACAGCCCCTAAAGCGAGGTTTGCCGAGGGGAGGTCCGTGGTGCGCTCCACGGCCCGAGATAGGCCTCCGAGGTTTGAGAGATCCTTAGAGCCTCACACATTTGTCTCAGTGGGAGGGTCTTATGATCGCAATGTATCCCTCGAGACTTGAGGGGACCTTCGGGTCAGGGCCACGCCTTTGCCCTTCTTCGGAGGCATGCTTCAAAGTTTACTAGGAATTGTGGTAGAGAGGCTAGTTTTGGACTAGGCTCCCCACGGACGGCGCCAACTGTTGGTATAATAAATTATTACACAATAAGTTCAATAAGGCTTGAAGGGTTTAAAATCTAGTTAAAGTGTTTGAATCCAGTTTAGACCTTCGAATGGAGTAACACCTTACATCTGGAAGTATGTGTATTGCCATAATACAAAGTATTTCGTGGTCCCCCTCTCTAGCAGTAAAGAGGGGGTATTTATAGGCACAAACTGAAGAGGGTAATAGGCTATTACCCCCTACTTACAACGGACTATAGTGATAATACACAGTGTAATACAAGTAGGGGTAACACAGTAAAAGACTTCAACGTAGTGTTGTAAAGTATACGTCCCGTCAGAGGGGACGTATACCCTCGGTTTGGGGCTTCAGGCTTCGAAGCGGTTTGTGGCCTCTGAAGCGGTATCGTCGAGGGCTATGCCACCGGCGGGGGCTTTGACGTCATGGTCCGAAGCCTTAGCTCTTCGAAGGGTCGTCCAGGCTCTTAGTCAATCATTGATGATTACCGAAGTATGGCGGGAATTAATTCCCCCATCATCAGTTAAGTCTAATACTTTGATTAAATATATGAATCCACTAGTTATCAATGCAATGGTCTAATTACATTTGCCATGTTCTTCATGAATATATTAGATTCATTGTGTCAATCATGTTAATCTAGCACTTTTTTGTTAAATGAGATTGAATCATCCTCGTAGATTTAGTACTACCTCGGTTAGGTCCGATCTAGTAAATTTACATGGATTATGATGGATCATTTAACTGTTGAATACTGGATTTATGTTCTGTTAGAGTTTCAGCCAATAGATTATCCTGAATCTTGTTATATCGATAGCTTCCAGGTGTAGAGTCTATCATGTCCGTGGTAATCATTAACACTGACTAGATTAAGTTCAATTTGTTAAGATTATTGCCAATATAGATAGATTTGTTATGCCTATCATTTTATCAGATTACGTTTATGTGATATGATACGTTCAGATTGAGCCAATATGTTACTTTTTCGCAATCCGATATGTTGCTTTCGGCTTTATTTTAGATATGTCTCTAGCCGATAAGTTGCTATCGAGGCCAATGCCGATAGGCTATCGACCGATAGACTTTGGATAATTAATATTTTATTTCTTATCAATTGCAAGATCAAATTTACTGGCATGCCTCATAATTTTTGGGCATAAGGACTTGCACTAGAGTTAAATCAAATCTCCTAGGCCTTCGAGTGTGAAGGTGCAAAGATCTCTTGTGATTTTTACGTCAACACGCTTTCTTAGCACGCCTAGTGGGACCTTTCTTTCTGCCAGTGATGTTCAACTTTCTCTTCATCACCATGGCTATATCATTGGCAATATCATTCATGTGGCTATGGACAACTTCACAGAAGAGCGGAGGATGCAGGTAGAATAATCCATTAGAGACTTTCAGAAGCTTTGTTTGGAGTCATACAATATGACTCGGCAGGGTCTGATACAGAAGGCCCAATTGTTGAGGCCAGTTTTGCAAGAAGAATCAAGCCAACAATCTAGTCCTATGAAGTCATTCCTGTACATTGTTAATGAAGCAGTACACCATGCACTGATCAATCAATCTAGGGTATTGATGAATACACTCCAAGGGTTGATTAAGAAGACAGTAGATTGGACCATCGCACAAGAGCCATTTCAAGGTCCTGTTTTTTTCCCACAAAGGTCATCGGCACCCATCATTCTCAACTCATCGCCACCGATGACATCATAGGTCCATGTGGTGACCTATGGGCTAGATCATAATATTGTTCCGAGCTTGATCCCACTAGTACAAGTAGTATTCGGGGGCAGCAATAACATCCCCAGCCCCAGTTTAACAAGCCTCCACTAGGGTACCATCACACAATGTACTATGGAGGACAACAATATCATCAAGGTGGATTGGAAGTCGATCTACCTAGGAGAGAATTTGCTTAGCAAGACAGACTGCCGACGCCGGTGCAACATTATCTAGCACCATAAGAAGATGACATCGCTGCCAGGATTGCTGAAGTCATAAGAGAATAGTTTGGCTTAAGGCTAAAAGAATAAAGTTTTATGTATCGGTGCCCTTATCCTGACTGGTTTGATAGGGTGCCACTACCAAACTGGTACAGGGTACCGAATTTTTCAATATTTTCTGGTCAAGATAATGTATCAACAATGGAGATGATGGTGAAGGTGAGGCTCTTGAAGACGATGGTGGAGCCAATGGGAATGGTGGCATCAAAGTTGTAGATGGCTGCCATGAAGCCTTCAGAAGAATTACAGCGATCCCCTACCTAGCGCCAACTATTGGGATTTTGCCGAACAGTCCACCTATGGGGTACCTTTGGTGGTGATTTGTATATAGGGGTAGGCGCTAGATTCGAGGCTAGATAGTCGACTCAAGGAACAGAGCCAAAAGTGTTGGGGAACGTGGAGTCTATGATAGTATAAAACAAAAATTTTCTACCATGCATATCATGATATCTTGTTAGAGAGGGACCTTAGATCATTACCACTTGACGTGAAGAGCAACTAAAGAGGTGTTGGAGAAGCGAGCCGATCCAACATGCGTTGATGTGGTCTAGAGCCGATGAGCCTAGTCAGGAGGCAGTTGATCCGATCGGGAAGTCCATATCCAACCTCCTGTCCTTCAAGCTGATGATGTCATCGATCTAATCAGTGATGCCGATGCTGATGCGAAGGCCGATCCAATTAGCGAAGCAGTATAGCAATGCCTCTATTGGTGTCCACACATCTGCTTGGATCTCTATCTAAACTGAGCCCAATTCGAATCCTATTTGAATTCAATGTTCCAACCCATTAAGTGTATGACCCTATAGGTATGGTCATACACTTCTATAATCTATTACATCGAGGGGCCCAAAGATATCTCTCCCGTAAGGAGGAGCAAATTCCATTTTGATCACTCACATCCCACTACATGTTTCATAACATATCTAAAGACTATTTTTATAACTACCTAGTTACGGAGTAGCATTTGATAGATTTAAAGTAAGCTACTACGTATGTTAGGAATCATGATGATCTCAGGTCTAAGGACTTTACATAAACACTACTGAGACTTACTGATGACATATCAAATCTCAACAGTGTCTCATAGTTGGTCTATCCAACATATATTCTCTAACATATATATATGTTATTGATTTGGTATCTCTATACCTATGATTCATAAGACATGATCATCAATCAATACACATGCTGACCTTAGTCATATTTATTTCATATATGACTTACATCTGATCAGGGATCATTTAGAAATAGTAATATTACGAGTCCCGTGAATGAATCACATACTCATTGATCCATAATGATAATGCCTATTTTAAGGAGTAAAATAATTTTATTTCATAAACATAGTTTCGCATGTACAACATCGCCATGTTGCCTCTAGGGCATAAGGCTAACAAAAAGATTTATACAGGTTCAGATCTTCTAGAGGATAATAACCCTATGTCATGTGCTTAGAATTGAATATTAGATGTGTGTGCGTGTATGTTAGATATCTTGATATTGATGAGAACATCACTCCTATGGATACACACAATATCCCTTAAGTTGCTATGCAAGGTCCAATCACTAGGGTTCGGGCACAGTGATTAAATCTCCAGATAAGCTCATTTCTAAGTTTATCTTTATGTGACCTTGAGAGGACCAAAAAGTACATGGAGACAAGCAAGGAGGTGGAGAATACTAGCAAGGGCGTCTAAGTCAGGTTGGAAGCCCAACCGACATCGAGCTTGAGTCCATCTCGAATTCTAGGAGTAGCACGCACTAAATTCATCACCCAAGCCATGTCTAGACTCTGTTTTCAACCTTCTATATGAGCACGGAAAGCTAATTTCATAAGCTTTCCTATAAGTGGATGTCCAGAGTCTGCAAGGGTGTTGTGTCACCATCTTTCATTTAGACACCGTTGAATGCCAAAATACCTTTTGGATCAATGTGAATCATCAAAATAAGTGAATGTCCAGAATCTGCAAGGGTGTTGTGTCACCATCTTTTTGGGCCTTTAGGCCGTGTATCAAGTTGGACCCATTAGGGATGCATCCAGGCCCAACACTAGCATATAAATTAAGCAGCAACCACCATCTAGGGTTTTGGGTTTGCTTTTCTTTGTATGAACAGTGATGCTACCGCTAGTTTGTAAACCGCAACTAGTAAGTTCGATTGAATTTCTAAAGATTCAATTGTGTTTTATGTGTTCTTGATTGTGTCATTCAATTTGCATGCAGGGAGTAGCCTTCGTGGCAAGGTCAGTCAGGCTATGCGCATTTGATAACTAGTGGTGCTACGATTGACTAATCGAAAGCTAGATCATGTGTGTCTTGTCTCCACCAAATCATTGTTTATCTCTATCTAATGGAAGATCGAGCACCCTGCTCTCCATCAGATATGAATCTAGATGTCTTCTAAGGGATCCCCTCACCCTCCTTATATAGTGTCGGGACGAGGTTACATGCAGAGAATCATATCCCTATTCGGTTTTCTATATCCTAGAGATTATAACCAGACTCTCATTTATCTCTAGATTGTTTTCTATTTTTAAAGATATCTTTGCTAATATATCTCAACCTATTTTATCAGACTGTCAATTGGGCCAGACCTATATCTAGTCTGACCCACTAAAAGCCTGATAAAAGGTACCAGGGGTCTCATCCCCAACAATTCTTTAATATAAATGACACATATGATAAGGCACCAATGTGACAATTTGTTTTTGAGAACTGGCACCTATAATCTTAGTAAATGTGTCCGTTGTTAAAACGAAGTGGTACCTATAGTCTCATTAAAGGTGTCAGTTTTTAGAATGAATCGGCACCTGTAAAGGTGCTGGCTCTTTTTAAGAACCAGCAAATTTACATAGTTTTAGGTGTCAGTTGATGAACCAACACATATTATCCCAAGCTTTTAGTGTCTCTTTTGTGGTGCAGATAAGGAAATTGGCACTTATATGCGCTTACGAACCGACACTATGAGGAGCCATGGTGTATACCATGGGGATGATGAGTGATTGTCAACGGGGTGAAGAAGATTAGAGATGAAGAGACTCGACCGTGATGGAGTTCGC
>KE373001.1:398763-413310 GCA_000418225.1 Zizania latifolia | reverse complement strand
CCTGGTGTGATCTTTATTGCATAATCTTGTGCTGAGCGTTCTTGAGTCACTTGCAAGGCTGATATTCTCATTGTTTGAAGTTTTGGGGGTATTTGTATTTTCCACTGCATTTTTAATTTGCGCCCATTCACCCCCCCTCTGGTCGCCTTTTCGGTCCTACACACTAAATTAATGTTTTGTGCTAGTGATGGTATATTTTATAAATCATTAGAGATATTATCATTTTAGATGTAACTTGTAATTACCATCATAGATGACTTGTCATGGATGAGACACTATCACAAAACCTATTATAAGAAGCGGTTATTTAGTACCGGTTGTGTATGAGCCGATACTGAAGGTGCCGGTTTGTAAATACGAAAACGAAGTTTTTAAAATTTACTATTACTACCGGTTCATAGGCACTGATACTACCAGCGGTGGTTGCTCTCACCAACTACCACTGATAGCTACTCTCACCTACATATATAAACCACTCATCCCATTAGGCCACTGCCCACTGCCCTCTCTTCTTCTTAACTATTTCAACTTGTTACCTTGTTTTCAATATATGATAATTGCTACTCCTTATTATAGAGAAGGGAAGCATTGGGGAAGAAGTTGGTGACCATGGTGAGCACTGAGAAGATGAAGGAGGAGAAGAGAAGAGGTTTGCCAGCGATGACGTAAAGTTGTTCGTGAATAGCCATGGGCTCGCCGACATCAAGAAGCAATCAAATCCTATGTACAAAATATTTTAAACATATTCTCTTCAGAAAAGCTTTCACGACTTTTTTTCCTTCGTCATCTCATCTTCCTTAAATTTGTTGATGTAGTGACCAAAAGATAAAAGTTCAGAGACATCGTAATATGCATGGCACACAGCTAATCAATCCTCTATACTCTAGTATTTTTAAAAGATATTGTAAATGCATGTATGTGTATGTATTGATGTATCCAGAGATAAATAAGATACTCAAATTAATCTTATAGTTGGGTGCATGTGAAGTGGTGGTGACATGAATGTGTTGTATGATGTCTGTGTGTACATGTTAGTAGTTAATTTTAAAATCGACTGACTGCTTGGGCTGGTGACACTTTCAGTGTCAGTACGTATTTACGAACTGGCACTGATACTCACTTGCAGTGCCAGTTCGTAATGAACCAGTACTAAAAGTGAGTATCAGTGCCGGTTCACATTACGAACCGACACTGAAAGTGGCTATCAATAGTGGTTCTAGAACCGCCACTAATAGTCTATAGTTTCAACTAATCAGTGGCGGTTCAAAACCAGTTAGTGGTGAAGATTTTGATCGGACACTGACGATAGTTTCTGTAGAGATGTTCTAATGTAGTGTCCACGAGCGAATAACTGTGTTAGCATAATTGCATCCATCTAATAAGACAATAGTCGTTTTATGTTCGCACTTAAGTCTTACTCTCATCACGTGACATATATCACAGCCCTGACCGGCGCTCCTGTATCCTCGTGGGTCGGCACCATTTACAGCACTTAGGTCGAAGTAAGTTCAGGACTAACCTCAGTATAGACATACCACGATCTTTCACCACCGATATGTCAGTGCTTAGCATGTGCTACAACTGAAGTACTGAACTTAGTCCAAATTGGTGGGGTCTCACGTTGGGAACTCTTACAAGGCAGCTAAAAGTGCAAGTGTCTCTTTCCATCACACGTAAAACAGTTAGCCAAAGTTTCCAAGGAGGCTACATAGTACAAAATATTGTCCGTTTCAAGATCTTGTATTCAAAGCTGTAATAATGATTTTTAATCAACTTATGCTTAATTTCGATATATACCATAAAAGGAGAAGCAAATCTATACCACATTAACCAGGGATACGACCTTCATTCTACTTTATAAGGCTCCCAATATATATTTTTGGATCGGCGATTATGTTTTCTACAGTTGATGAATCAGATGATTTACAAAACTGGGACCCGATGCAGCTTTAATACAAGTAGGGATAAAAACAGTTGGGATAGTTCCGTCCGGAACAGTTAAAAATTAAATGAATTCGGATTTTTTTCGGATTCAGATTTTTTTGATATGAATTTAAATTCAGATTTTTCAGATACATTAATGGATATGACATCACTAATATCCAATAGGTACGAATTTGCATTCAGATAATCCGGATAACTCTTATTCGGATTATCCGATCCGGAATAAAAAGCCCATAAGACCTAGTTATTTGTAACCCTCCGATCTACCTTAGGATGTGTGCTCATTTTAGCCACTCTTTCTCATTCACTCATTCTCTCAATCTCCACATATAGCAGCCATCTTCGCCGTCGCTCCATCCTGGCCACCGCCCCCACCGTCGTCCCACCACATGCCACACATCGGGCGCCCCACCACCCCCACCCTGTCCTGCTCCCGCCCCTGATGCTGCCCTGCCTCATCCTGCTCCTGCTCAGTCGCCGCCCTACTTCACCAGCCTAGTGCTCGACCCCACCCTGCTCTGGTCTACGCCTAGACCTACCCCGGCCAGCGCCTAGCCCCACCCCGCTCTATAGGCCGTGTGCAGAAAAAAGAAGGGAAAGAAAGAGGAAAGAGGGAATAAAGAGCAAAGGGAGAAAAGAGAGAAAAAAGAGAGAGAAAAGAGAAGAGAAAGAAAAAAGAGAAAAGAGAAAAATTAAAAGAAATAAAAGAAAAAGATTTTCTGTTTAGAAATGGGGATTTTAAAAATTAAAAATATAACAATTTCTCTAGGATTTTAAACAAAAAGGTGATTTTTAAAAAACTTTGGAATTTAGAAAACTTCTAAATTTAGAGAACATTTGTTATCTTGTTCTGATAAATATCCGTAATTATATTTATATCCGATTCATATTCACTCTATATTTATATCCGATAGTATCTATTTTTGTATCTGTATCCGAAGAATCCGAATCAAAAAATATGATATCACTAATATTCATTAGTATGATTTGTTTTCATCCCTAAATACAAGTGATGCTATAATATTAATAAGCCTATACATATTCCAAAGCAATAAACAATATTTTGTGGCTAACAGTGATACTAAAATCAAATCATTTTTACATGCAGTCATATCGGGCTTTATAGAAGCGTTTGATCAGCCTTCCGTAACACAAGGCACATAGAAATGTTAATTTTTCACGTGTAGTAAGGTAGCGTTTGGTTTAAGGGCAAACCATTTATGGGTTTAGAGATGAGATACCTGTTAGGTATTTGGTTGGATAGATAGGATGAGACAATTTTTTGTTTAGGTAGATGGATATAACATGGATAGGATAAGCTTAAATTTGGTGGACCCATTTATCAAATATTTTTTTAACAAAAATATAATCATATGAGATCTTATTTTATAGATTAAATTGTAATGAATACAATGATGTAATTAGATCATAAATTGGATAAATGATTTGGGAGAAAAATCATTTGAATATTTATAAATAAAAAATTAAATGCATCGTAACTAATCAGAAGATGACACATCATCTCATCCAATATTAGATAGACTCATTCAGAAAAAAAATTTGAATCCCTCCATCCAGCATATTGAAGGAATATTTTTCTAACTAGTCATTCCATCCACCTTTATCCAATAGATGGAATGATCCTATCCCATCTAGAGATATCCAGGCAACCAAATACTACCTAATTGTTTGCGAAAATATCTTTCCACGGACGGGGTCTTACTCGTTCGCACGTGAAAATGTTTTCACGGTTGATCGGTTAAGTCAACTATCTATAAATATATTTATATAATTATATTCATCAATATATACATCAGTATATATAAATATATTTTATAATTAATATTGGTACATTCCTAATAATGGCGGATGAGACTTAGAGTTTTTCAGATCGATGCATGGTTTACATATATTCACACATATGATATATGTTTTGAAATTTTAGAGAAAAAATCAGCAGATTATTGTGGTCGTGGTGGCATTATCTCTTTGTAACTCTAGGAAAATAATTGAGCTAGCTACGTTTACTTCTTACCTAGCTAGAGTATTAAAAAAATTCAGCATATATATTACCAGATCTATTACTTCATCCACATATATTCATATTTCATCTTAAAACTGGAGCAAATGTATTATTTGTGCATTTTTATCCACAGCCACATCAAAGGCTATAGAGGAAGACACTGGTAGAAATTCGCCCATCTGACATTTTCCTCGTAATGTTCTAAATTTTCGTCATTGAATATCGCCTATCTATGACAGTTTCGTGTTTCATCATGGATTGTTGGTGAGAGCTCAGGCACTAAAATTTTATACTGAATGTCTAAAAATCGTTATAGAACAAAACACACTTTCGTCACAAATGATATATGTCGTCCACATCATCCATTTGTGGGAATATAGGCTAGGCCCATATTAATAATTTAAAATTTTCAAATAAATCTTAAAGACTCATGTAGTATAAGAGGATGTCCTATCTTGCTAGTGTAAGTAGAGGATTAAAGACTTATATAATGAGATTGTCTTCACTCCACTAAGCTATGTGTGTAGGGGGAGAGAAAGAAAGCTTCACACATGCGCCCGCTTGTCGGGCTAGGCACGGACATGGACTAGGGCAAAGGATGCGCGGCATCTGCGTGAATGGTCCGTCAAAATCTGGTTCCTCGCCTTGAAGGAGCGTGGGTTCCTTTTACAGTTTTGATTTTTAGTCACTTGACCTATAAGTTCAGGGATTTAGAAACTGAATCGGTTAAGATTGTGATCGCGACACAAGATCATGTTGGCTCGCCTATATATCTGACTGCTCGACCTCCGCCAAAAACGGATCTATTCGAGCCAGGGTTTTGCCTCTTCTCAATGTTGCACCGCCACTATATCCGTGAATGGGAGAGCAAGTCTCTGGAACCCTTCACCTTTGTGATCATGTACCGGGAGAAGGCGAATAAGGTTTTTGGAAAGTGCTCTGCGTGACTGTTTAAGTCTATCATCATGGCGTGTCTTCCATCTATGTCGACCGTCAGTCGCCGTCGTCTCCTATGATCCGACGTCAATAGGAACGAATCTGTACCAGTTATGGCTTCCTCGTCTGCAAGCATACAGTATGTGTGTTGTGTTCTGATACAGTTTTTAATTATGTTTTTTGAGATCATGGTTATGATGTTTCTATTTACTAGTATATTAGAATTGTACATACTAGTTCATGTGTTTATCATGATTTATTTCATTTAGGAATTAAGTCTGCAATTGCCTAATTATTCAACACCATTTGTGATCTCCTTTATTAAATTGTGATGAAACCAACTCGTATAGAACAATTCGGTATGGATGATATGGATGACGAAATGTATTTTGTCATAGGTGAGTTTGAATACAGAGACAATCTTTGAGGTTGTACAGGTATTTTGCGGAGAAAAATTAGGCCATTACTAGTAGAATCAAACATAAGGCCGATGGTGTATGGTATTTGTTTCATCTTTTAATATATTCGTAATGTGTTTATGCTAACGCTATGACGACACATACATAACAAATGATCGTATGAATCATAAATTCCACATTTTGGATGAAATTTGTAGCATAATAGATTGATTCAAGGACTCCTCACAGGTCCTTAGAGAGGCATCGATTCAACAATTTATTCTGCTACAACAACAAACTTATTATTCACAGAAACAGACAACACAATGCATGTTGAAATAGTCTCAGATTGGTTGTGGGAGGAGAGTTGATCTAATCCAACTTAAATAGTGGGGGAGTTCCTCATCTCTTAGGCAAGCTAGCTTTTGAGACATAGATAAGATTATTTTCCAATGTGTGTCTGAGGTTGAATCAATTTTTCTTGGAGTAGGCTAACAAATGGTATCAGAGCCGGGTCCATAATCTCCAGTGTCTATTCAGTGGGACTATGTGGTCGGTCTGAGAATGCACTAAGGTGGTGAGTCCCATTGGACCATATAACATTGGTTGTGGACCGCGTGACATTGGTTCCAATTTAAGTAGTAAGAAAGTGGCTAACATCTTAGATTTGCTTTTAAGATATAGACAAGACTTCATTTCAGTATGCGTTGAAGGTTAATACAAAAACTACAGCACAAAGAAAAAGACCAAATAAACTCCATTGAGCCTCTAGAAGTATCGACATAGCAGCCAACTGACAATGAAGAAGTGGATCGCCCGTCGCTGCCTCGCCGCCATCGCAGGTAAGACGACGGAGCTCCTATCCGCCGCCCCAATGTCGTGCCAGCTGCGCTTATCCGCCTGTCGCCGCGAGGAGAGAGAGAAAATGGCGCGGCGCGCGAGCGGTGAAATATTACGGCGGCAGCGATTGGGGACGCTCGGGATTGGAGAAAGAGATAGAGCGAGAGAAAAGGGAAAATGAACGAGAAGATAGGAGAGGCTGACGACCGGGTCCCACCAGTGAGTTTTTAAAAAAACTAATTAATTTTAGAAATTCTTGACTAATTCAAATAAGCCCCAAATTGAGCGAAACTTATTTCTAAAATTTTGTAAAATTAAAAATGGCAACAAATATACTTTTTGCACATTATGCAAAATGACCAAATTAGTTAGTTAATTATTATGCTAAAAACTGACTTTCGCAAAGTTTAACTAAAAGAATGGTTATCATAACTCTAAAACCTGAGAACCCATGTTATAACCCTAAAATATGAAATATAGATTAATCTTAAAATTTAAAATTGCGTTGAAGACACAATATGCCAAAACAAGCTTAATCAAATATAGAGCTAAAATTGTGGTTCCAAACGGAGTTTCACAGTTCAATATTATCGTTGCGTAAGTACGACAGTCCTTGATTGGGCTACCCACATAGGTAATTTGATTAGGTATATAGAGATGTCTTTGTTCGGAATTCGATGATTGCCTCAAAGAACTATAGACAAAAAGAGTTTAGACAGGTTTAGGTCTTCCGGAGGATAACAACCCTAGTCCTGTGTGTTAGAATATGCGCAGGAACATAAGTACGTGTCTACGTACGTATGAATGCCGGGGAGTCTGAATACGTAGCCTATAAGAGGTACCCCTGACCCTTTTATATATCATAGGGGTCGAGGGGTTACCGTTTAGGCTTTAATCGCCCCATTAAGTCCCTTTACAACAGTTAAATCACTAGGGATTATGGGCTAATTATTACAGCATTATTCGCTATCTTAATTTGTCTTCAAGACTGGCGGTTACGTCTTGAAGGTTATTATTATTGCCGGTGTGGATTGACTATTGATCTGGCCTCCCGAGTGTCTGCGGTCGGGGTGTCCCCCCGAGTGCTGGACTCGGGACCCCGCCATACTGCTGACTGCTCCGCTGTTGCATGCCGGTCCGACCACTTCTAGGTCGTCTTTAAGGCATGAGGAGCGTAAAAATGAGCTTTTTTGATAAACTCCTTTGATTTACCTGGCAGGTGCACCTGCCAGGTGTAGCCCCTGAGCCTAGAGTCTGCTAGGAGAGCAGGTTTTAGGGTCCAGTATTTTGAGTGTTTATAAATCACCCGAGTTGTTGCTTCGAGGAGTGCTCGGGATTTTGAGCTTCAGCCGATCGGACGTTCATTGGAGCAAGGAGCATCTGAGCTCCTGGGCGTTTTGGCGAACAGGCGTCAGTGGGAGTCGAGGGGCATTCGAGCCCCTGGGTATTTTGGCGATCAGGCATCCATGGGAGTCAAGGGACGTCTCAGCCTCTAGACGTTTTGGCAGTCAGGCGTCCGTGGGAGCCGAGGGACGTCCGAGCCCCCAGGCCTTTTGGCGATCAGGTGTCCGTGGGAGTCGAGGGGCATCTGAGCCCCCAAGCATTTTGGCGATCAGGCGGACAGGTGTTAGTTGGAGCGGGGGAGGGCATCGGTTCGTCTCCCTTTTTTGACCGTTTGATTTGTTTTTAACAGTCAGATGGTGCCTTTGGGGGAGGTGAAGCGGTTCCCTTGACGACATGGATTCCCACTCGAAGCACATCTCAGGACAGTTACGGCGCATTGAAGGGGTTGAACCGTTGCTCCACCGGTTATAAATAGCCTTCTTTGTCTTCCTTCCGACGCAAGCCTTTCATTTGCTTCCAAGTTTTAGCCTTCATCTTCTTCTTCCTTGAGCCCAAATTTCTTTTGTTGTCTCCTCATCGTCTTGGCCGCCATTGCTAGTGCGTGGTGTGCTATCGCAAGGCATGCCGTTTATTCAACTTAAAGCCTCTCGCTTCACCATCAGCCCCACCAATGGCTTCCTCCGATGCTAGTGTTGATCGGTCGAAAGAGTTCTACAAATCTATCTCCACCAGCCGGTGCCTCAAGCTTCTAGGGAAGGTCGGCGTTCTTCCAGCCCAGGCATTGTCACTCTGGTGTCCGATGGCAGGTGAGAAGTTCCTGACTCTAAACACCGACGAATTAGTGGTATTCGAGTCTTTTTTCACCGTGGGCTCGGCTTGCCAGCCCATCCTTTTCTTCGTGGTCTCCTTCACCACTATGATATTTCTCTTTTGAACCTTAACCCGAACTCCATTCTTTATATTTTCATCTTCATCCACCTTTACGAGGCCTACCTTGGCATCGAACCACACTTTGCCCTCTTCCACCACTTCTTTTACCTCAAAGCCTACTCCTAGAGGGTGGTCAGGGGGGCAGACTCCAACTCCGTGATAGGAAGGCAACCGAGTACATCCCCGTCCCCCTTTTGATTTTAAACAAGGGCTGGCATGGCCAGTGGTTTTATGTTGGGAACCATGAGCTATCTCTCTCTCTCTGGAGATCGACCGTCTTCTAGCTTCAGCACGGACCTGGACAGACCGTTATGGCTCGGCCAACCAGGGTCCGGTGAATGAACTGGTCTGAGAGATCGCCAAGCTCCAGGAGCTGACGGGGGTCGTCATGGCCCTCAACTTTGTGCTCCACCACGTTCAGCCATGCAAGAGCCGGGCGCAGCCGAGGTACGAATATAAGGGTTGAGCCGATTCCTCCCGCGAGTCCTCGAAGGCGCTAACTGCGGAGGAGGCCACGGAGCGGGTTTAGGAGTTCTTTGCTGCCAAGACGGTGGCCGACAACGAGGACGCCTCGAGGTTGTACCGTCTCACCAATCCCTGACCGGAGGTAAGGCGTTGCAGTCATATTTATTTGTATTTGTTGGTTGCTTCTTTTTACAATATCACCTGTCGGGTGTCGGGCTTGACTTTGTTGAAATGCAGGGATGAGAGGCGTTCTGCTCCTTGGCGACATTGCCGGAGCAGCCTCAGGTGGTCGGGCAGAAGGATATCAATCGAGTCAATGGCCCGATCGGTATGAAGAGGAAGGGCAAGGCCATTTGTCCTCCTGCGGTGAAGAAGTCGCGCACGATGATGGTATCTAAGGAAAAGCCCAAGGTGCCATCATTTTTTCCGGGGGAGGCTGGCGTGGACTTGAAAACATCCGAGGGAGCCCCCATTGATGCTGCAGCGATGGTGGCGTCCTCGTCATCATCGCCATCGCCTCCTTGACCTACCCCTCCGTTGGGGGGCCCATCAGGCCCGCACTGTCGGGTTAAGATGTGTTCCTTCCGGAAGTCAAGCAGGTAACTTCTCTTCTCCTGAAAGCATGTATAATAATGTATAAATTATTGTCTTAAGTTTTGTATTTTGTTAGGACGCCGGTGTTGGTGCCCAATGGAGATGATACTGTGATCGTGGGGGCGGTCGGTGACACTAGCGGGACGGTAGTCGGTGACTCTGATGTGGGGGCGGTTGGCGACGCCAGCGTGGCCAGCGACATCGGCGTGGAAGTGGCCTACATCGCCAGCGTGGAGTCGGCTATGCCTACGGCGCCGACCCCAGTCGACACAGCGGCGGAAGTGGTGTTGTCGACCACGGACGTGGTGGTCTACACCGATGCAGTCGCCCCGACCGTGGACGTGGCCGCCCCGACTGTAGACGTGGTCACCTCGACTGTGGACGTGGTCAAGTCAGGATCACCCGCTTCACCGGCTGCTCCTATGTCGGTGACTGCACCTTCAGTGGATGCTCAGCCGACTGCTGAGCCCGTGATGGAGGAGGCAACCGATGCTGACCCATCATCAGCGGAGCCAATGGATACAGGAGATGTGGGAGTACCTCCCGTCTCAGACGATGTCCAACGAGAGGTGATGGAGTGCCACGATGCGCTAAGTCATCTCGGGCGGGCTGCAAACGTAAGTTGTCCATACCCTTTATCCTTCTTGCATTTGTTAAATAATTGCACCTGACGCTGTTGTTGTTGTAGCGCGTGCTGAATCGTCTGGTCAGGCGTACGAATATGCCGTGCCCGGCCAACAGCATGGACTCAGGAGCTCTCCATGCCCGAGTCCATCAATTGATGGCTCAGCTGGCCGAGTCCGAGACTGCTCGGAAGGCAGCAGAGAATGAAGCCAAAGTCCTCCACACGCAGCTGGGTGTATAGGCATTTGGTAATGATCACATAACCTCTTTGTATTTTAGCAGACTTTTGGTGTGGTCATTCTGATTAGCCTAGTGAATAGATCGCCAATCTATTGAGGCGCGGCTGGAGATGGCGACTGCTCTGGCAAAGCAGTCAGTGAAGTCGGTGGAGTTGGCACTCGCCAAGGCTAGCGAGGCCAAGGAGAATATGGCTAAGGCAGAAGCTGAAGCCATCTCCGCCAAGAAGAGGGCTACTGAAGCAGAGGCTACAACCGTCATGGCCAAAAAGAAGACCGACGAAGCAGTCGGTGAGTACAAAAGTACGGTCGACCGTTATTTGTTTTAGTCTGAAGATTCAAGAATGTATTTTTAAACTCTTATTGTTCTTGCAGAACTGCACCGACGTGTGAATACCCAATTTGCAGACTTAGAGGCTCGCCTAAGTAGTGTTCAGGCAGACTTTGATAGCTGCGGGCAGGTGCAGAGGTGCTATTGACGATGGTCGACGATGAGCCATCCTGCGTCGACCAACCCAAGAATGAATTCCTTGAGCAACTTCATGGAGCATCTGCATGCCTCTGAAGCCAGGCTCAGGAGTGGATGCAATCGGTGGTGACACATGCACTCGGGGTTGTCCGAGCACTATACCCTTATACTCGGTTGAAGCATATCCGAGAGGGGTGGCCATCGACCGTTGAAGAATCCGATGTGGAGAGGTACTATGCGGAAGTGGAGGAGATAGCCAGTGTTCTCGTCCGAGACCTAGAAATATTTCCTGAAGATCCTTCCGAGTAATATAAATATGTAAAGAAAAGAAGTAGTAATGTAAATATGATGCTTTAATTCTTAATGCGACGTTATTTGAAGTTTAATTGTGCGCTGTCTAACCGTCTTCGTTTATTTTTTGAGTGATTGGTATAGCCTTAGTTTGTAGCGCAGGGAGACTTAGCCACGTACACGCATATTGAACGACAGGCTTCACAAGTAGTCAGAAAAAATAATATAAGTGGTCGGGCAACAGGCATGGGAGAAATTTTTGTTAGGCGAGTTTGGTGAGCCCCCGAGTGTGCAACAAACGTGGCAACGATACCTCCTCGTAGAGTGGAATAGATACCAACTCAGGGTGACCAGTCGGAGCATCGCTCGACTGATCACCGGAGCTAGAGTAGGTCATAGACTCTGGGGTAAAGTGATAGAAAGGGACAAACACTCGGGGTCAGGCTAGACAAAATGTTGGAGAGGGACTCTATGGTAAAGTGATAGAAAGGGGTAAACACTCAGGGTCGAGCGAGACAAAATGTTGGAGAAAAATTAAAGAAGAAGCATTATTATTATTGACCCAAGATAAAAAGTACGTAGCTTATAACATCATGGGTAAAATCGGCGTAGGTGCTCGATGTTCCAGGAGTTGGGGACGCGTTAACCGTCTTCTCGGGTCAACCAATAGGACCCTGGCTGAGTGACTTCTACGATGATGAATGGACCTTCCCATGGAGCAGATAGCTTATGGACGCCGACCACAGATTATACTCAGCGAAGGACTAGATCCCCGACTTGGAATAATCGATCACATACATTACGATTATGATACCATCGAAGCACTTGCTGGTATCGGTCGGATTGGATAACTGCAGCCAGTCGAGCTTCTTCTAGACTATCAATGTTCTCTTCTCTTGTTTGTTCGGTGGCTCCCTCTTCATAATGTTAGATTTTTAGAGACTCATGGAGCATATCTATTGGTAAAATGGCCTCCGACCCATATACCACGAAGAAAGGAGTTCGACCAGTTGCTCGGCTGGGCTGAGTGCGGAGTCCCCATAAAATAGCCGGTAGTTCTTTCATCCACCGACCTCTATATTTGTTGAGAGGGTCAAAAACTCTGGCCTTTAAGCCTTGGAAAATCATGCCATTGGCTCATTCGTATTGACCGTTCCCCCTCTTGAGGTACAGAAGATGACGTAGTCAATGAGAGAGTCGGCGGTGATGGGTCAGTCAGTGTTTGATGGAGCTGGACGCCTAGGCACCGAGTTCATTTTATTGTAGGGGCGAGCCATGCCCCGAACAGGGGAAGTAGTCAAGCGCACGGTGGGCATGCACGACGTCTTCACCTGGTTGTTAGCGAAGTTGGAGAGGATGAGTTGGCGCATGGAGTCGCCAATGAATGTGAGGCTCTCGAAGGTGATGATAGAGCCGACAGAAACCTTGGTGCTGAACTTGCAAACAATGGCCATGGAATCCGAATTGGAAATTCACAGAACTTCCCCTACCTAGCACGTCAACTGTCGTTGCATAAGACGGCAGTCCTCTAATGGGGTTACCCACAGAG
The DNA here is from genome assembly GCA_000418225.1 of Zizania latifolia. Classification (NCBI taxonomy): domain Eukaryota; kingdom Viridiplantae; phylum Streptophyta; class Magnoliopsida; order Poales; family Poaceae; genus Zizania; species Zizania latifolia. The sequence goes on along the minus strand of KE373001.1, from coordinate 400,667 downwards.
GTAGTTTGATTAGGTATATGGGAATGTCTGTGTTCAGAATTTGATGGTTACCCTCTAATGGGGTTACCCACAGAGGTAGTTTGATTAGGTATATGGGAATATCTGTGTTCAGAATTCGATGGTTACCTCAAAGAACAAGAGGCAAAAAGAGTTTAGACAGGTTCGGACCTCCCGGAAGATAATAACCCTAGTCCTGTATGTTAGAATATACGTAGTACGTGTCTGTGTGTGTATGAATGTCAGCTAATCTGAATGCGTAGCCTGTAAGAGGTACCCCCGACCCCTTTATATATCACAGGGGTCGAGGGGTTACCGTTTAGGCTTTAATCGCTCTATTAAGTCTCGTTACAAACAATTAAATCATCAGGGATCGTAAGCTAATTATCACAGTATTATTCGCTATCTTAATTGGTCTTCAAGACTGACGGTTATATCTTTGAGGTTATGGTTATTGATGGTGCGGATCGACTGTTGATCTGGCCTCCCAAGTACCTGCGATCAAGGTGTCCCCCCGAGTGCTAGACTCAGGACTCCGCTATACTGCTAACCGCTCCGCTGCTGCATGCCGGTCTAACCTCTTCTAGGTCATCTTTAATGTCCTGTCTTCTAACCCCTTGTTTTATCTAGTCACCTTAAAGGCTCTTGAGAAGTACCCCGGTCCGACCGCAGATTGTACTCGGCGAAGGACCAAATCCCCGACTTGGAATGATCGACCACGCACATTACGATTATGATACCGTCGAAGCACTTGCTGGAATCAGTGAGATTGGATAACTGTAGCCAGTCGAGCTTCCTCTAGACTATCAATGTCCTCTTCTCTTGTTTGTTCGGTGGCTCTGTCTTCATAATGTTTGATTTTTGGAGACTTGTGGAGCATATCTACTGGTAAAATGGCCTCCGACCCATATACCCAGAAGAAGTCCGACCAGTTTCTCGGCTGGGCTGAGTGTGGAGTCCCCATAAAATAGCCGATAGTTCTTTCATCCACCGATCTCCATATTTCTTGAGAGGGTCAAAAACTCTGGCCTTTAAGCCTTGGAGAATCATGCCATAGCTCAATCGCATTGACCATTCGCCCTTGTATGTGCTACTGATGCATATTTCACCTCAATGCACCGGTCTTCGCAGAATTCCCAGAAGTCATTGGCAGTGAACTGGGTCCTGAGGTCAGTGATGATCTGATTAGGGACGCCATACCGATAAATAATCTCTTAGATGAATTCCGTGGTTTTTTTGGCAGTGCAGGTTCTAAGTGGCATAACTTCAATCCACTTGGTAAACTTGTCAATGGCGACGAAGAGGTGATCACACCCTGAGAAGCCTTCTGAAATGGTCCGACCATGTCGAGCCCCTAGCATGCAAATGGCCATGAAGGTGGAATTGTTTGGAGTGCTTGTGCTGGGAGATGATTCTGCTTGACGAAAAACTGGCACCCTTTACATCTTCTGACGAGCAGCTTAGCATCTTCATTGGCGATCGGCCAATAAAAGCCCAACTGGAAAGCCTTTCCCACCAGAGTTCGGACTCCAGCATGGTTTCCATACATTCCCGAGTGCACTTCTTTCAATATGTCGGATCCCTCGGATCGGCTGACACACTTTAAGAGCACCCGAGTTGAGGCGGCTCGCTTGTATAATTCTGAGCATGAAACATTTGCAGCCAAATGCTCGCAAGTGGCTCACCTTAGGTTGTCGGCCAAAACGCAACTCATAAGAAGTTTTTCCAATGAAAGCTCGAAGAAAAATGCGATTGGCGACATAGCAAGCGGTGTTCATTGCCTCTGCCCAGAACCGCCTAGGAGTCCTATGCTCATCGAGCATCGTCCTGGCCATCTCGACAAGCGTGCGGTTCTTATGTTCCACAACACCGTTCTGGGGAGGAGTGTAAGGAGCAGAAAACTGATG
>KE373001.1:366333-380110 GCA_000418225.1 Zizania latifolia | reverse complement strand
ATTACATGATGTTTCTTTCCCTTGTTTGAGTGTGAAGTACTGTAGACTACTGAAATATATTTGCTGTGGTGGAAGAATCCTTTGTAGATGCTGTAGTGAGAGGCATAGCCCACATGATGGAGTAGACATTTGCAGATGGTAGTGATGGATGGCTTAGCTCTTTTAGTGGGAGACTGAGAGAACACTCTTTACTAGGTGGTGTTGATCACGGAGCTTGAGCCACCATAATACCATACTACCACCTCCAAAACCAGATGACACGATGTGCTGACTATCTCCATAGATTATTAAGAAAAGGTTTAATATGGGAAGTGTTACAGACCTGTGGGGAAAACAAAGAAAGAGTAAAGTAAAAGCAAAGTGAAACTGCTAGACCTGGCTTGCTAAGGTGAGTGAGGCCCCTCCTTGCAGTGCACCAGTTGCTTTCCCTTGTGATGGCTTAGGGAGTACCAGCAACAAATACTCTGGGAGAACAGAGCTTTTGGGTAGAGAACCATGAGAAACGTTCAGGTCCAGTAGCAAGTTGTTAACCTGATTACCAATGTTTGGAGCCAACTAAATAGCTTACACATGTAAGGTGCCCAAAATATGACTAAAGCAAATCTACAAATGTTCAGAGCAGTTTGTTGTTTGAATGTTGTGCCACTAGAACTCTCTTGCGGTCTACAGGAAAAACTGTAGTTGGTACACAGCGTAAAATAGCCAGCGAGCACAAATATGGGCTAAAATATATTATGTTAATTTATTTGATGGTAGACTATGTGCTCTTGATGATTCTTTTATGAAATGTAACATTATCATCTGTTGTCCTGTGTTGCTTATTTAGTTAGGAAATGATGTTAATAATTTCTTTTCTGAAATGTAACATTATCATGTGTCATGCTCTTGTTTATTTAGTTAGGAATGATGCCAATCTTCCATTGCTATTTCATGTTTGCTAATTTATATCAGGTGAAGAGTTCGATGCATTTGCGAAGGTGGTTGTTAACGCAGCAGGACCATTCTGTGACTCTGTGAGGAAGATGGCTAACAATAATGTAGTGCCAATGATCTGTCCAAGCAGTGGTGTGCACATTGTACTTCCTGATTATTATTCCCCTGAAGGGATGGGACTAATTGTCCCTAAAACCAAGGATGGTAGAGTTGTATTTATGCTACCATGGTTAGGAAGGACAGTAGCTGGTACAACTGATTCTAATACGGCAATAACGATGCTTCCTGAACCACATGAGGATGAGATACAATTTATATTGGATGCAATCAGTGATTATCTTAATGTTCAGGTTTGTGTACTTGCACTTATGATAACCTTATTTACATTGACAGTTGTAAATGGATTATTATTTATTTGATGACATGGAATAAATTTACTACTAAGTTCTTCTGAAATGTAGTAATTGACATATTTTCTACTACCATTTGGTTGCTACTTTGACATGATGAAAGTGAGTGCCTTAGCAAAACTATTTCTGATGGATGCTGTCATGGGCTGTGGGCCAGGGCTGCCAGACCCAGGCCCAGCCACGTGAACAGCGCCGCGTGGTACTGTTCACGCAAACAGTACCCGTGGGTACTGTAGCAGTTAGGATTATATTAGTTATTCCTTTAAAATAGCATATTAGATTAGACATAGTTATTAAGGTGGTAAGGCGAGGCGAGGCGGTGGACTATCGCCTTACCGGCGTAAGGCGAGGCGACGCCTTATGCCCATATAAAATATAGCATTTATGAAAAAATATTAATAGATAAGTAGTAAATTTTAAATAGTAATAGCAATATAGCATCATAAAAATAATGATATAATATCATATTACAATATTGTCACTTTAGATAACTTAAAAAAAAAATATATATATATAGTTAAAATTACAATAACAAATTTAAAATTATGTATAATAATATATTTAAAGCTCAGTTTAGTAGCTCATTCATATAATTCTAGTCTAGCCCATTTAAGACCCAGTTACAAACCCTAACTCTCTCCCCTACTCTACTCCTCCTAGCCTCCACAGTCCCCTCTCCTCCAGCTTCAGCAGTCTAGCCTCCAGCTATTCTCCTCTTCTGTCTTCCCTCTTCCCCTCTTCTGCCTCTGCGCTGGACCTCGCCGCGCTCGAGCCTTGCTCGCACATGGCCGTGTGCCGCTCACGCAGGGCCGCGCCGCGCCGCGCTAGTCCTCTCCGCGCTGGATCTGTGTCGCGCCTAGCTTCTCCGCGCTCGATCTGCGTCGCGCTTGGTCTCTGCGCACCAGATCTGCACCGCGCTAGGCCTCTCCGTGTGGGGGGCAACGTTGGAGGGTAAGGTGTCGGGACGCCTTTCCCTCGCCAAGCGCTCTACCGCTAAAGCGACGCCTTGATAACTATGAGATTAGAGTTAGTTAAAGAGATAAATTTTATATGCTCTAAATGGGGTTGTATTCATCAAGAAATCAAAGAAGAAAGAATTAGTCTAATCTCTTGTTCCAATGTTCTTCTCTCCAACCTAAGTCTACCTCTCATCTCTAGCAGACGCCGCCGCCCAGCTATCCTCTAGGTGGTGTTTATCCCGTCATGGGACCAATCCATGACAACTTGGTATCAGAGCATCCTTTTGCGCCTGTGGACATGTTGATCAGCGGCAACGGAGATTGGATCACTGCGCAATTTGCAGCCGCAGCTCGAGCGAGATCGTGGCCTCCTGCATACCTGATACCTCACACCGGCAATACCGTGGTGCAACCCTCACTGTTGTCGACCCCTACGTCCACCGGTGGCCTCCACAACACTACACGAGAGGACGATAAGGGGGAGCATGCAGTGAAAGAGGCAGAGCCGTATACTAAGCACGAGGTGGAGGAAAGGCGTTCCGAGCATGCAACGATGGACATGGTGACGACAACGCTGGTCGCTACAACAACCAAGTCGCCGCCATTGGTGGTTGTCGTGCCACATCATTGTGCATCTTCCTGGCGACCTAAGCGACGCGTCGGCTCCAAGAGGCACTGGTGTGGTAGCTTTCAAAGAAGAGGGGTGTCATTCCCATCCATCAACTATGGTGACCTCTTTGACGATGCAAAGGACAGATCTAAGCCGACCAAGACCATCTGCAGGCGAGTCTTCATCTCGTATATGGCTTTTGTTTTGGCTAAGACTCGTCCTTTCTGTGAGAGCATTGGGATGGGGACCACCTAGGCCTACAAGTTTAAGATGCGGTGTCTTTTCTTTCCAACTATTATAGCAAGCCGAGATGTAAAAGGATTGAGTCTTATTTGTGTTAGGCGTCGAGTCAGGTTTGAGGTCGTCCTGCAGCTCGAGACGAGCTGCTTAAAAGGATGGATGTAGTGTCATGGGCTGTGGGCAAGGGCTGCTAGGCCCAGCGACGTAAACAGTACCCATGGGTATTGTAGCAGTTAGAATTAGGTTAGTTATTCTTTTAAAATAGCAGATTACATTAGAGTTAGTTAAAGAGATAAGTCTTGTAGGCTCTATAAATAGGGTTGTATTCATCAAAAAATCAATGAAGAAAGAATCAGTCTAATCTCTCGTTCCAATGTTCTTATTCCTAACCTAAGTCTACCTTTCATTCTTAGCAGTCGTCACCGTCCGGCTATCTTTTCGGCAGTGTTTATCCTATCATGGATCCAACTCATGACAGATGCTTTATTGCCTTTAGCCTTTCTCAGGTGCTTTGAGTGTTTATTGATGAGTACATGGGCCCAGGCTCATGTTATACTTTCTGTTGGCTTTTAATTGATGAGTGTGGCAGTCTAATGTTATCCCTTGTCCTTGTCCTACAACTACAAGTTTACATTTTAGACTTTTATTGGAGTATATGAGAAACTTCTGGAGAAAGTTCAATTTGCAATTCACAAGCTAATGGCCTACAATAGCCTCCATATGTCTAGAATTCTTGTGTACGTTATAAAATTTGATCATTGCTCCTGCCACAAGTTCTTATTCTCTTAGAAATAAAAGATAATTATGATTTATGAGGAAACACCAATCACTGATTTTCTAATGGACAGATGTGATTGATTGAACATGTCAAACCAAGAACTATAATGTTACAGAATACATATGTCTATACACGGTATCTGTCATGTGCTATGGGCTAGGGCCACTAGGCCCAGGAGTGAACAGTACCGCGTGGTACTGTTCACGTGGACAGTACCCGCGTGGCAGGCCAGCTCGCTCTCTCGATTAGGGGGATTTGCTATCCTTAATTAGTTACTTTCCTTAACCAATAAGTCAGGATATCTTCAATATCCCTTGTTAGTTATTTCCATCTATAAGTCATTAGTCTCTAGATTTAGTCATGTAAGCCCTTTGGACAGATTCAAGCAAGAAATAAAGATCAATCTACAATCCTTATCCCAATTCTATAAATCTCCCCTGTTCTCCAACATAGCTCGGCAAGGGGATCAATCCTACGTCAGCCTTACCCACAGATTACGATCTACGTAGTCGAGGGCCCCCTACCTTAGGTGCCGATGCCCTTGACAGTATCATTAAACTATGAGTGATGAAAAACTTCTATTGTTGTTATAATCCCAAGCATTTGCACTGAAGTTAGTTTTCTATGCTCCTTTTACATTATGGTTATGAATTCTTCATATTTTTCATTTGTATCATAGTACTTGTTGTCCAGTGAAGTTGGTTTAATTTTGATAGGTTGCTATATATAAATTTTACTCTCTGAACTTTATGTTATCATCTGTAGTGAATGATTTGTCCTAGCAACTTTTTCCAGTTTGTTATAGTGCCAGTAATAAAACAATTTCTGTCAATCAAGAAAGGAAAACAATGGAAATATCTAATGGTGGGAATCATTTGAATATCCACATTAGGTAAGGCGCTCGGATGTTCTTTCGGCCTGGAGTGGTATACGGCCACTGGCCATGGATCTGTCAGCAAAGAATACCGAGAGTATTTCTAGAGATCATGTTGTATTCGAAGACTACCCTGGGCTAATAACTATCACTGGTGGCAAATGGACAACTTATCGAAGGTAAGGATTTCGGGGAGCTACTTTTGTTTATCTTACATTGATTGAACGAAACCAATCTGACCTGTGCAAGCTTTGGCTTTAAAGTTTACTACACTGGCTATGTGTTACGGATAAATATTATACACATCATTCATATCATGATGTAATACGTTGTACTTATTCACTGCAATTTAACACATAAGTATGCTCTATTTCTAGTTGGACTACCGCTTGTGTACTGCTACAATATTCATGGCACCTGCAGAAATACCCTATGTACATCAGGATGCCAGTACATGAGTGCATGCTCATGCATGCTACAGAAATACCCTATGTACATCAGGATGGTACTAGCCAAATACCCATGCGTTGCAAGGGATTTAAAAAATGCCATTAGTTCTAAAAAATTAAAACTACATGTATTTCTTCAGAAAAATATGTATCATTTACTCACAAATATCAATGCACAAATAGCCAATCTACATGAAAAATAATATATTTACCCATTGGCATGGGCTCGGGTTTTGGGCTTAGCCCAGCCGCATGAACAGTACCCACGTGGTACTGTTCACGTGAGCAATATCACCGGGTACTTTTGCAGATTAGGATTTGTATTTGGTTAGGGTTAGGAGTTCTATTTCCTTAAGAGTAGCTAGGAGTTTATTTGTATTATAAATATGGCCCTAGGCCAAAGAAATAAAAGAGTCAAGAAAGAATTAGATCAAAGAAGGCTGGGTTGGAGCCCTACCTCGCCGGCGCGGAGGCTGTCGCGCCGACGAGGCTTGGGGCCAATTCCGGCCATGTGTTTCAGAAATTCCGATGCACGTGACACCCATCTACAAAAGATCTCACTAACTCTAGTGGTGATGGTATGTGGCAGATTCACTGCCACCAGTAGCCTTTTATATAGTAGAGATAGTACATGAGTGCTTGACCATGCATGCGCAAGCAGTATAAAATATTTATGCTTCATCATCAAGTTCTAACAATCTACCTTTTTCTCCAGCATGGCTGCAGATGCTGTTAATACAGCCATAAGGTCAGGGAATTTGAAGCCTGCCAATGGCTGTGTGACTGATCATCTGCATATTCTGGGTGGATATGGATGGGATCCTGCTTCTTTTACTGTGCTTGCTCAGAATTATAAGCGGATGAAAAAGACAAATGGTGGGAAAGTCATCCCAGGCACAATGGACAGTGCTGTATCAAAACATCTTTCACATGCATATGGAACTTTGGCTGCACGAGTGGCTGCAATTGCCCAGGTTCATTCTCCCTACACTCCATAGCGAGTTACTTATGGAACTCTATGTTATAACAAAGAAAAATATTTTGTTTGGTTTTGTTTTCAACCTTCCTAGTACTTTTTTCCTTCAGAAAACTGAAGAACCCAAACATAATAGCACAAACATGAACTATATATAGCGCTATAGAGCCATTCATTTGGTGCATTCCAATCCTGAGTTTGCCTTCTACAGACGCATGTGATATCTCTAATGTATGCATTATAGTACACTGAAGGTTTGCAGCAGGGCTCCCTTGTATGCTGCTGATTGAATTGCCACCATATAAGATCACAACTTGTGACCTGGGTAAATGCCCCATGCTGCTAACGAGGATCACACATGGTGTAGAACTTGATTCAGCAAGTTATGCTGAGAAACTTGGTGTTGAGAAATAGGACAAAATATTTGGCTTAACACATTATGCATTTATGCTAATGATGATATTTACAATCTACATGATTCACTGTTTTAGTACTAACATCCACACACTCTCCTGTCCATGAGCAGCCCTGTAACATATGTTCTTCATTTCTTCAATTCAACAATGGAATGACAAAATTATACCAAAATAATAATCGATAAAAAGATCAGTATATGGGTAATCCACATTTGACTATATGATGTACACATGTTAAAATCTACATATTTCGAGGATAAACTAGTTATACCAGTTAAGCTTTCGTTTTCATTTTGGATTTTTCTGAAATAATTCTTTCATTTTTTCTTTGAGTAATCAATGCAATTGTAATATCTTTACTCTTGAAAAAATGGAGTTGGGGGTGATGGTATGTTCTATTCCCAGCACCACTCTATGGGTTTCTTCGGTTTGTTGGAATTTTCTAGGAAAAATATAGGATTTGAAATCCCATAGGTTTTGGTACTATTCACCCCTTTGGAATGAAGGATCAGAGCATAGGAAAATTAGAGGAAAGTTTCCTATGCCATCCATTCCAAAGGGAAAACATAGGAAATTAAGGGCTTCTTTGGAACGCAAGATTTCGAAAACACAGGAATAGGAAAAATATAGGAATGTATTATCTAATATTATAGAATATTACATGATTTCAAAACACATGCTAATTCTTTCATTATTGCTGTCATGTGTGTTGGGCTAGGCTAGTGATGAAAAAATCGGCCGATCAGCCGATTAATCGGCCGATTAACTTCTGATCGACAGCACTACAATTAATTTAGGCTAAAATCGGGTCATTAATCGGCTGGTCGATTAATCAGTTGGTCAAGCCGATTAATCAGTGGTCAACCTGATTAATCGGCTCACGCCGCCTGGCCTGCATCCATGTTGCCGCTGCCTGGTACGCGTCGCCTGGCCTGGATCCACGTTGCCGCCGGCTGGATCCACGCCACCGACGCCCGGATCCGAGCCGCCGACGCCTGGAGCACGCCTGATCTACACTGAGTGCCCACACCAGCCTCGTGCTGCCAGAGCTACCCTCTAGACGTCGCCGCCGGAGCCGCGCCCAGATGCGTCGATACTGCCCTGCCGCACTAGTCTTCTTCCATGGTGAAAGAGGTGAAATAGAGAAGAAGCATGGCTGAGAGAGAGAACGAGAGGAAAGGAAAAAGAGTGCCGTGATGTTGTGGTGAAAAAGAAAGGAAAGGGATACACGGCATGCTGTGTGATGTCTGGTGAAAAGACAGGACATGCTATGATGTTGTGGTAAAAAAGAATGAAAAGGCGAGAGAGAATTAGATAGACAGGTGCCAAGTGACTATTTTACAGGTTAAATATGTTTGTTTCTCCTAAAAATTTAAACATGAACACTATAATATGTTATTTAACTATTTAGTTGACTGATTAATTCATTTAATCCCCGATTAACCGATTAATCCCTACTCGGTGGTTGACCGATCAGCTACCGATCACCGATTTTTCTAACATTGGGCTGGGCTATTAGGCCAAGGCTCAGCAAGCCACGTAAACAGTACTCGCGTAGGTACTGTAGCGTGAACAGTACCTACGAAGGCTATTGGGTTTAAGGTTATCTTTAGGAGTCCTATTTTCTTAAGAATAACTAGGAGGTTATTTTGATGTATTATAAATATAGCTCTAGGCACAAAAAAATAAAGCATCCAAGATTAGATCAAAACAGGGTGGGTTGGAACCCTACCTCGCCGGCGTGGAGGTTGCTGTGTTGACGAGGCTAGGGGCCAATCCGGCCGTGTCTCCCAGGAAATATCGCTACACGTGATAACTTGGTATCAGAGCCTACCTTCCTTGGCCGCTCTCGCTGCCCGCCATCGATGGCGACTGACGGATCAGCCCCTATCCTGCCACCGGTGGAAGAAGTGCTCCGGGAGGTTCTTCAAGGGATGCAAGACCTCCATCGCAGCATTCAGGAGATACGTGAAGCGATCAACCGCAACAGTTGTCGGATGGACGATCTGCAGCAGCAGCAACAGGCGCATGATTTTGCCATCCGTCGACTCGAGCAAGGGCGAGGCGGGGTAAGACCGGCCAGGACCTCTCGCGTGGGGAATCAGGGCAGCCCATGCCACAGGATGCCTGCGCCACCTTCTATCGACCCGCCCCTATCCAACCGCACCAATGGTTCTGCCCTACGATACCACAAGTTGAACTTCCCAACGTTCGACGGTACAATAAATTTGTTGCCCTGCATATCTCACGCTGGCAATACCGAGGCGCAGCCGGCTGCTCCACCTGTTGACGCTTCACCTCCGCCACCGAGCAGCCGCAGGGCCACCACCGTCATGCTATCGTAGATCAAGACACTGTTGCGAGGGCTATCGTCACAATTTTCAGATTGCCTAGGTTCCTCCCCATCCATGGCATCACCATCTTCTGCACCAGATGACGACGTCAAGGCCTTGGCTTCTTTGACTGCTCAGGTGGAGTCGCTATCTCGGTGATTTTTAGCGCTAGAGTTCTTGTCTAAATGCCTAGACGGTCTGAACCAGACTTGGCTTAGAGTTGTCCTTTCTCTACGAGGTATGAAATAGGGTCCACCTTGAGCAAGGATTAGAATTCTTTTAGTTTAGAACAATAAGCCGAGATGTAAAAGGCTTGAGTCTTATTCGTGTTAGGTGTCGAGTTAGGATTAATATCATTCTGCAGCTCGAGGACGAGTTGTTCAAAAAGAAGGGGTGTAGGTGTCATGTGTGTTGGGTTAGGTTATTGTAGCATGAACAATACCCGTCGGGTATTGTATCATAATTAGGGTTTAGGGTTATCTTTAGGAGTCCTATTTCCTTAAGAATAGCTAGGAGGTTATTTGGATGTATTATAAATATAGCCCTAGGTATAAAGAAATAAAGCATCCAAGATTAGATCAAAACAGGTTGGGTTGGAACCTTACCTCGCTGGCGTGGAGGCTGCCACGCTGATGAGGCTAGGGGCCAATCTGGCCGTGTCTTCCAGGAAATATCGCTGCACGTGACAATTGTTTTATTCCTAAACAATACCGCCCTATTTATAAAGCTTACAAGACTTTATCTGTTTAACTAACTCTAATCTGATCTGCTATTTTAAAGGAATTACTAATCTATAAGAGATATAATCTATCTTTGATTTGCTACAGTATCCACGAGTAATGTTCACGCTGCAGTACCCACGAAGGTACTGTTCACGTGGGCTAGGCCTGGTAGCCCTAGCACATTACCTATAACACTACATCCCTCCTTTTGAGCAGCTCGTCCTTGAGCTGCAGGACGACCTCAAACCTAACTCAACGCCTAACATAAATAAGATTCAAGCCTTTTACATCTCGGCTTAATATAATATTATGAACTAAAAACAAATATAAGATTATTATCGGTCACCAAGCCCTCCTAGCTTGAGGTGGATCTTCTCGACATCATAGACATCAATGACAACATGAATACTAGAGATGGTGTCTTTGGCAGGGCCGTACATTAAGGGAAACGTTCGTATCATGGGTTAGATCCATCAAACACCGTCGGGAAGATAGCCGGACGGCTGCGACTGCTAAGGATGAGAGGTAGACTTAGGTTGGGAAGACGAACATTGAGATGAGAGATTAGACTAATTCTTTCTTCATTGATTGATTGATTACTGATCAGTACCGTCCTATTTATAGAGCCTACAAGACTTTATCTCTTTAACTAACTCTAATCTAATCTACTATTTTAAAGGAATAACTAAGCAAATCTCTAATCCCTCGTTGCTACAGTACCCATGGGTACTATTCATGCTACAATACCCGCGTGGTGTGTTCACGTGGCTAGGCTTGGGCCTGGCAGCCCTGGCTCACAGTCCATGACACTGCATCCCTCCTTTTGAGCAGCTCGTCCTTGAGCTGCAGGACGACGTCAAACCTGACTCGACGCCTCGCATAAATAAGACACAAGCCTTTTACATCTCGGTTTGCTACAATAGTTAGAATGAAAAAGACACTGTATCTTAAAACTTGTAGCCTAGGTGGTCCCTATCCCGATGCTCTTCACATCCCTCCTTTTGAGTAGCTCGTCCTCAAGCTGCAGGACGACGTCAAACCTGACTCGACGCCTAGCATAAATAAGACACAAGCCTTTTATATCTCGGCTTGCTACAATAGTTGGAATGAAAAAGACACCGCATCTTAAAACTTATAGGTCTAGGTGGTCCCTATCCCGATGCTCTCACAGAAAGGATGTGTCTTAGTCAAAACAAAAGCCATGTGCGAGGTGAAGACTCGCCTGTAGATGATCCTGGTCGGCTTAAATCCATCCTTTGCATCGTCATAGAGGCTGCTGTAGTTGTTGGATGAGAACGACAACCCTCTCTTCTTATTGGAAAGCTACCACGCCAGTGCCGCTTGGAGCCAACGCGTCGCTTGGGTCGCTAGGAAGATGGGTGACGATGTGGCACGACGGCCACTAATGGAGGCGACTGGGTTGCTGTTGTAGTGACCGGTGTTGTCGTCATCATTTCCATCGTTGCATGTTTGGAACGTCTTTCCTCCACCTCTTGCTTTGTATGTCGCTTCGCCTCTTTCGCCGCGTGCTTTGCCTGCAACATGTCCACCAACTCTTTCATGTCCTTCAACATCTTGATCATCTGCGAGATAAGTGTCATGGCGCGGCTAGCCATGGGCGGCTGCTCCCACCAGATGTCCATGCAGCAGCAACCGTCGTAGATGGCACGAGCGTGAATGGTCTTAAAAACATGCTCTGCATCTGCCCGAGATCGAAATGAGATAGAGGCCTCCACACACGCTCCCATCTGGTGGATGTAGATCTCATCTGCCCCAACGTATCAAACACTTGATGGAGTACATCCTTGTTCATCGGGTAGAGCGGATTGATCACTTTGACATGAAGGGTTTGCTCGAAATTGGAAGCCATGCTGAGTGGCTCTGATACTAAATTGTCATGGGTTGGATCCATGACGGGATAAACACCGTCGGGAAGATAGCCGGGCGGCGGCGACTGCTTCTAAGGATGAGAGGTAGATTTAGGTTAGGGAGAACATTGGGATGAGAAATTAGACTAATTCTTTTTTATTGATTGATTGATTGCTGATCAATACTGCCCTATTTATAGAGTTTATAAGACTTTATCTCTTTAACTAATTTTAATCTAATCTGCTATTTTAAAGGAATAACTAACCGAATCTCTACTCCCTCATTAGTACAGTACCTACGCGGTACTGCTCATGTGGCTATGCCTAAGCCTGGGCTTGGTCCTGGTCTTGGCAGCCCTGGCCCACAACCCATGATAGTTCGGTGCAATTGTTTAGGGCCCTCAAAGTTACAATACTTACAGTAAGCAGTTCGTAGCTCAATGGATAAGGCTCTCTAGAACGCACCAACCATCCTAGGTTTGATCCCCAGGATTGCGAGCGGCAGTCAATTTTTTTGACTTTTTTGCTGTTTGCGCGCGCTGTTCAGATGGGCCACTAGCAGAATAGGTTGGACTGGTCTATTAGCAGTTTTAAACAGTGCTGATTTCTAGCTTCCTAAAACAGAACACTTTAAAAGTTCGTAGAAAATTCATTTCAACTTATCTCTAGCAGCCGACGCTGCCCGGCTATCCTCCCGGCGGTGTTTAGGTCCAACCCATAACAGTAATACTGTATTTCGATTGCCAAACAGTCCATAATTATTTTTGAGTATTTGGGATTTCCCTTTAGTGATTTGCAATGTAATTGAAGGACCAACATTCCAATGATGTGTACAATTTTGTAAGTGATATTAGTGATGAGCTCCAAAATCACCTTCTCTTTGGTGGACTGACTACCTGAATTCTAACTGGCGTATGAATGTTGCCTGCTACAGACATTTTTAATTTGTTCCTGGCATTTCTGGGCACATTTGTTTTCCTGTTTTACACTATATGCCTTGAGAAGGACCTTGCACTGTAGTTTTTGACAGTGCATTATGCTTTCTACTCTGCTTGTCTAACATCAATTGTTGTGAACTATTCATCGTGAAACTGGGTTGTTTAATTATTTGATTTATCCTGTTGAGTCTAGCATCACCATTGTCGCAGTAACTTCCATGGCAGCAACATTTGATTTTATACATATAACATTATTCTGTTAAAAATGCAATCAATCATTTCAGTTCAAAGAAATCTAAACTTCATTACTCTGCCCTAAAAACATTGTTTCCTCTACCTAACTTAATAATGCTTTAATCATTATGTTTCATTTTTGTTTAGAACGAAGGCTTGGGGAAGCGGCTTGCTCATGGATACCCATTTTTGGAAGCTGAAGTAGCATACTGTGCTCGTTTCGAGTACTGTGAATCTGCTGTGGACTTTGTTGCAAGGAGATGCCGGCTTGCATTTCTTGACACAGATGCTGCTGGAAGAGCATTGCCTCGAATCATTGAGATTTTAGCTTTGGAACACAAGTGGGACAAGGGAAGGCAAAAGCTAGAACTGCAAAAGGGTAAAGAATTCTTGGAAACATTCAAATCATCCAAGAATGCACAGTTCAGGGATGGGAAACATACTGGTAAGAATACTATTTCTATCCGATTTGTTTTGTTTTCCATCGAATTGAGCTTTTAATTGCATCTCTGGTGTTTTTGTAGGGCAATAACTGAATAAATAATTTCTGTGAATAAGCGTGAGTCATACTATTGCATGATACAGGTAAAAGTGTAAAACTCAACAATCAGGCAAGTACCTGAATAATTCGATGCTGGAGGGCTGGGTCCTGAAAGTTCTTGGTTGCCCTTTGTGCACATGATTGCATATCTGATTTATGGTGAAATAACATCTCATCACCATGATGCAGATGGATGTACCCCGAAAGATTATTGGTATAAAAATAAATTGAATGATAGACCACATAGATCTCATGCCATTAACTATTTAATGTCTAAGTTTTCTTATAAATCTGTTCATCTCCAATAGCCTTAAGATTATGAGGGGATGTTGTCGGTGTGAGAACACCGCTAGTGGGAATCTAGATGGACTTTTTTTGTGAATTTGCCTGAGAATAGAGTTATGATTGCTTCTTATGGTAAGATGGACATGTGAGGATTTCAACAGGTTTGGATCGTTCGTAAGACAACATGCTTTTCCTGTGTGTACTTTGGAGG
>KE373001.1:316772-338850 GCA_000418225.1 Zizania latifolia | reverse complement strand
GAAGAAATTGCTTCAAACGGTCATACCAAGCCCGAGGAGCTTGCTTCAAACCGTACAAAGCTTTTTGCAATTTTAAAACATGGGTAGGAAACTTAGGGTTTTCAAAACCAGGGGGTTGTTTGACATACACCTCCTCCTCAATGAATCCATTTAAAAACGCCGTTGACAATCACTCATCATCCCCATGGTATACACCATGGCTCCTCAGTTCAGTGGAGTAATCATTCAGAAGATGAATCTACTTGGGAGCATGAAGATGAATTGAGAGCCACCCATCCGCACTTTTCCCAAGCGCCTCTGAATCTCGAGATCAAGATTCTGTTTAAGGGGACTAGATTTGTCACAGCCTAAAATTTTCAAAATATAAAAGTAATGAAAGCTGTGAATAAAATAAAAGGAAATATGATTTTTAATAAAAGGAAAATAAATTTGAATTTTTCAATAAAGGAGAGAAAGGATTTTTGGAGATAAAATTTTGAGCAGAAATTTTTCCAAATAAAATGTTGATAATTTTTTTGCAAAAGTCTCTAAAAATGTAAAGAATTTTTCTGAGTCAAAAATCTATTTTTTTGAATTTTGGAAGCCTTTTCTAAAAGAAAAAAAATAAAAATAAATTTTTAAATTTCCTGCGCTCGCCCTAGCCGCTCCGCCCGACCGTCCCAGTTTCACCAACAGGCTTGCCTCGCACCCACGTCGCTGATAGGCAGGACCTGCCTATCAGGGCCGTCCCCTTCCTCGCGATGTGCCTCACCCACGCCCTATCCGTCACTACCCCCGTGGGCCACCATTGACGAATCTGAGCCTGGCCTCACATTCCCCTCAGCCCCCTTGTCCTTTCCCCCATAAATCCGAGCCTAGCCCACCGTCGAAACCGCCTCCGTGACCCTTGGTTGAACCCTAAACCACCGCTCGCCATTGCCGAAGTCATGGAGCTCCAGGACTCTCTGGTGGGCCCTATAAAAAGACCCCCGGGAGCTCCGCCGCTGTCTCCAAGTCCTAGCCATCGCTCCTGAGCCGTCGATCGCCCTCGCACCATGCGCTCTGCCCCCGCTGCTCGCCACCGCCTCTAGTCACCGATTGTCATCAGTCACTACTAATCCCGTTGTCAGCTCCACCATCGTTCACTGGCCCCTAGGCACCCCTCCATCGCTGCCGTTGATCGCCGGAATCCCCTGGCCGTCATCGACCCAAAGGCTCCGTCGCCTTTCCCTTGCCGCCGCTGCTCGCCGCCGTTCACTCTAGTGAGTTCACCATTGCCTGCTCGTCATGCTACCGCCCTTGCCAATGGTCATTAGGCCACCGCTCGCTAGTGACCATTGGTCCCCACGCCAGCCACGCTCTGACGTGGCCGCCGCGTGGCTTCCGCATCGGTACCACGTTTGCTACCCCCGCCCACGTGTTGCCACGTGGCTTCCATGTGGCAAACGTGCTGCGCGCACGTTCGCCCCTCTGCTGACACAATAATCCTTAATTTCCTTTATAAAATAATTCTTTATTACGTCATAATTCTATTTTATTTTCTGAAAATCCAGAATAGTGCTAAAATCTATAAAAATTCATAACTAATTCATTTTAACTCTAAATTTAACCATTCAAATTGCATAATTTTTTTTAAAATGAGCTCTAGCCAATAAAAATACTTTCACACACAGAATGGTTGATCTTATGTACTGTTTCTATTTATTTGCCTTGTCGTACAGTCTCCAAAGTCCCCGAGGAGCCCGTTTTTGTCGAGGAAGCTCCTGTTTTCATTCTTGTGTAGCAAGGTAAGTCATCTGAGTCCTTTCATTGATCATGATTAAACTCATGTTTAAAGCTATGATTTACTTCAAATATGCATTTATTTTAGAATGTCACTGGGAAGGGTATTAACCTACTTGTATTTGTCCCTGTTGTACTACCCCTTTCCTTGATTACCTTCGGACTAATAATTAGACCAGTACTAAATCTTTATTATGATTTAACTGGAATGCCTAGGATTGCTTAGCCCTGCTTAGAAACTAGTGTCACTTATTTATGCTCATTAAAGGCTAGTTGTACCTTAATGCTTGTTTATATGATGAAATGTGTACTTGAGAACTGGTTCATGATTAATTTCACCATAATTTGATTAAGGTGGTTTGTGAGTATATGGTTTTGCTGGTCATACTCATGACATTTAAGGACTGGTTCACGAGCTGCCTATTGCAATGCTTTAACAGCACTTACCATAAGCCAGCATGGGTAATGGTATGACCTATAGCCTAGGGTTCCCAAGTGGAGCATCAAGACTGTCGGTAGCCCTGTACTCTTTGAAGTCTCTGCTATTGCTAGATTGGAGTACCAGGGGCATCGTGACGGAGCGTCTAGATGGATGGCCACCTAGGGTGCGAAGCTTGGAGGATTTAGGTGAAAGGGTCATATCACAGTCCTTTTTCAAGGTACCATGGTGGTATTGAGGCTCATGGTGACTTGTTGTAGGGTTGTGTCTTGTGAGTAAAGTTGTGCACCTATGATCAGAGTAAAACAATTTGAATAGCCGTGCCTACGGTTAAGGGTGAGCTGCGTAATGTTTTTCATAATTAGTCTCACTATTACTTAATATAACATGATGTTACTTTCTGTTTAATCTAGTTAGCTCTAGTTTAGAGTGGTTTGGTTGGTTTTGGGCCTAATAACTCTGGGTATAGTTATTTAGTGAATGGTTAATTCTATTTTAAAGCTTTTACTTAATTAGACTAAACTTTTGAAATTCTATCTCTCTTTAACTGCTGTTTTTATGCAAATTAGCTCTATTAGGCCTTTCTTTGTTATCCTTGTGTATTACTATTGTTTCGCTTGGATGGCTTGTTGAGTATTCAAAATACTCACCCTTGCATTCCCACCACCAGAAGAGGAGTTCGTCAGTGAAGATGAAGGTAGCGTCTTTTGAGCTAGACCCAGTCAAGTCTGCCTATAGAGTGGAGTCGTCGCTACGTCGTTTAGGAGTCATTTTATTTCTATCACTAGTGTTTTGAGGTTCCAATGCCACCTTTGTAATAAAGTACTTTATTTATTTCATCGTGAACAATTATGTTTTTGATTTCCAATAAATTGTCTATTATGTGCCTCGGCTGAATATTAGACGAGGGTTCTTTCAGCACAATAAATTGTCAGGAAATAGTTAGAATTTCTGGGTGTGACAGATCATGACACTTGTAACATGATATGTCTTTGCATCGGATGTAAATATGTATCACAATCTGAGTAGGTTATGGATTTGCCCATCTCGGTTGACTGTCGACCTGTTAAGTGGTCGGGCTTCCCGACCGCCAACTTGTTAGTAGTCAGGCTTCTAGACTGCCGACTCGCTTGTCGATTGGATTCCTGACCGCCAACCAGTTGCCCGACCACCTCAAATCAATGAAAAAATCTAGCTTTCTGAGATAGTCTTGGATCGGGATAATTTGGTTGTCCCAAGTGGTTTTTTCACAGCGCTTTCATGGGTTCATATCGTTAGGTAGAATATGATTTATTGGTACTCGTACATACTGATGTGTGTGGACAAATGAGCTCAATAGTCAAAGGTAGTTTTTAGTATTTTATAACTTTTACCGATGACTTTAGTAGATATGGGTATATCTATCTAATGAGGCATAAGTCCGAGTTCTTTGAAAAGGTCAAGGAATTTCAGAATAAAGTACAAAATCATTTAGGCAAAACAATCAATTTTCTATGATTGGATAATGGAGGCGAGTATTTGAGCCACAAATTTGGTAATCATCTAAAGGATTGTGGAATTGTTCCACAATTGACTCCACCCGAAACGCCTCAGTGGAATGGTGTTTCTGAGGGGAGAATCCATACCTTATTAGATATGGTCCGATCAATGATGAGTCAATGTGATATTCTATTATTCTTCTCGGGATATGCTCTTGAAATAGCCGCTTTCATACCAAATAGAGTTCCATCAAAGTCAGTGGAGAAAACACCATATGAGATATGGATAGGACCACGCCCTAGTTTTTCTTTTCGTAAGATTTGAGGATGTGAGGCTTATGTAAATCGTTTACAATCTGATAAGCTCACTCCTAAGTCCGACAAGTGCTTTTTTGTCGGGTATCCTAAGGAAACTAAAGGATATTATTTCTATAATAATGAACAAGGCAAAGTGTTTGTTGCCCGACATGGTGTATTCTTAGAGAAAGAATTTCTCTCAAGAAGGATTAGTGGGAGCTCGACGCATCTCGAAGAAATTCGAGAAACACCTACAAATGTTTTGACTCCCACACAACCACAACAAGATAATCAATATATTGAAGAACCTATTGTAAATACAGTAGCACCATGTAGGTCATAGAGGGTACGACATGCACCTGAGAGTTTCATGTTCTTGACTACACTGGAATGGGATATATTATTGTTGGACAACGATGAGCCTAAGACCTATAAAGAAGCGACGGTGGGACTAGACTCTGAGAAATAGCTTAGAGCCATGAGATCTAAAATTGAATTCATGCATAGCAATCAAGTTTGGAACTTGGTTGACCCACCCGATGGTGTAAAAACTATTGAGTGTAAATGGGTTTTTAAGAAGAAGATAGACATAGATGAAATTGTTCACATCTATAAAGCATGATTGGTGGCTAAAGATTTCAAACAAATTCAAAGAGTTGATTATGATGAAACCTTCTCGCCCGTTGCAATGCTAAAGTCTATTCAGATTATTCTAGCAATTGCTGTATATTTTAATTATGAAATATGGCAGATAGATGTCAAAACAGCTTTCCTTAATGGAAACCTGAGTGAGGATGTGTACATGACACAGCTGACTGGTTTTGTCAACCCACAATCAGCTAGAAAGGTATGCAAACAGCAAAAATCTATTTATGAACTAAAGCAGGCATCTTGGAGTTGGAATATTCATTTTTATGATGTAATCAAAGGGTTTGGTTTTTTCAAAAATGAAGAAGAGCCCTATGTTTACAAGAAGGCTAGTGGGAGGTATTTCTGATCTTATATGTAGATGATATATTGTTGATCGAAATAATATACCTATGCTAGAGTCTATTATGTCTTCATTAAAAAATAGTTTCTCTATCAAGATCTATAAAGATAGATCAAGAAGGCTAATTGGATTAAGCTAGGATACGTACATTGACAAGGTGTTGAAGAGGTTCAATATACTGGATTCCAAGAAAGGTTTCCTACCTATGTCGCATGGCATAAGTCTTAGAAAAAATCAGTGTCTAGGTACATCTGATGAGCGAGATAGGGTCAATGTAATGCTTCGGTAATTGGATCCATTATGTATGCCATGTTTTGTACATGCCCAGACATCTCGTATGCTTTGAGTATTACGACCAGATACCAATCGGATTTAGGTGAAAGTCACTAGATAGCTATAAAGAACATCTTAAAGTACTTGAGAAGAACTAAAGATGTGTTCTAGTCTATGGAGGTAAGAAAGAGCTCGTTGTAAGTGATTACACCGATGCCAGCTTTCAAACCGACAAGGACGACTACAAATCACAGTCTGGATTCATTTTCTGCCTCAATGGTGGAGCGGTGAGCTGGAAGAAGTCTAAGCAAGAGATGGTAGTTGATTCTACAATAGAAGCTAAGTACATAGTAGCTTTGGAAGCTGCAAAGAAAGTTATTTGGATCAAGAAATTTGTTTCTGAGTTTGGTGTGATGTCTAGTGCCTCTAGTCCGATAGACCTCTATTGTGACAATAGTGGGGCTATTGCGTAAGTGAAGGAGCCTAGGTCACATCAGAAGTCTAAGCACATACTTTGACGATATCATCTGATCTGCGAGATAGTGGATAGGGGAGATGTAAAGATATGCAAAGGGCAAATTGATCTGAATATTATAGATCCATTGAAAAAGCCACTCCCGTAGCCCAAGCATGAGGTGCATACTAGGTCTATGGGTATTAGATATCTTTATAGTTGACTCTAGTGAAATTGGGATATTTTTAGTATTATGCCCTAGATGCAACATAGAGATTTTATACGTGGCATATCATGTTTATAAAATAAAGTTATTTTGTTCCTTTAAATAGAAACTATCATTATGGATCAATAAGTATGTGACTCATTCATGAGACTCGTAATATTACTATTTCTAAATGATTCCTGATCGGATATAAGTTATATATATGAAACAGATATGACTGAGATCAGCATATATATTGATTGATGATCATGTCTCATAGATCATGGATATGGAGATACCAAATCAATAACATGGACATATGTTAGAGAACATATGTTGGATAGATCCACTATAAGACACTGTTGAGTTTTAAAGTATCATCAGTAGGTCTCAGTAGTATTTATGTAAAGTCGTTATACCTAAGATCATAATGGTTCTCAACATATGTAGTAGCTTATTTTAAGTCTACCAAATACTACTCCGTAACTAGGTTGTTATAAAAGTAGTCTTTGGGTATGCTATGAAACATATAGTGAGATGTGAGTGATCAAAATAGAATTTGCCCCTCCTTATGGGAGGGAGAGATATCTCTGGGCCCCTCGATGTAATGGATTATGGAAGTGCAGGGCCATACCGAAGTGATTAAAGAGTTAATCATAGGTTATAATCTAATACGTAGATCGAGAGAGGATTAGGCTATTAAGGATGGCACAAATCTCACCTTACGCTCGATCAATATAGTGAGGCAAAGGGACAGGTATATGAGAACATTACAAGGTTCAGCCGATATGATCTTTACATATACTTGGGTTAATATGCTTTGCTAGAGGCTGCTATTAACGGAGTATTAGAAAGGAATTTCCATACAT
This sequence comes from Zizania latifolia, assembly GCA_000418225.1. NCBI lineage: Eukaryota > Viridiplantae > Streptophyta > Magnoliopsida > Poales > Poaceae > Zizania > Zizania latifolia. The sequence goes on along the minus strand of KE373001.1, from coordinate 332,083 downwards.
TAACTAAGCTATACATGAATCTACAGGGACGCACACTTAACGGGTTAAAACATGACATAGACGTGCACACTAAGATGCACGCGAACACTTTCTGTGGCCTGATCATCATGGTGGATGATGATACTCAAGTGTTGCCACGTGACCCGACGAAGAGACAGTGCACCATGAGATATTGCACACGTGATGAACTACCGAGACAGTCGCCCTTTCACGTATTGACGAAACCAGCCCACACAATCACACCTTATAGACGTGAAGGCATGAACAGGATGAACCGTAGTTCAGCATTCTACAACTCACTCAGGAATCGAAAGAACAAAGGCAGCAAATCTCTCAAGACTCACTAGAACTCATATTATCACATGAGTACTGTTCTAAAAATAGAATGCAAAAGGAAAAGCCAAAAAGTCCTCCTGTTGCAAGGACAATAAGGAATATTTATACTAGGAACAACCCTACTAGTTGGATATCAAAAGACTCTTAAGTTTCTTGAGAAGTTGACAGCTCAAAGGTCCTTAGGAAGAATTCTTGAACAGCCTCGAGCAGCCAGTTCAGCTTCTGTGCAGTCTTCATTAAAATAGCCATAACTTTTTATTGGGAAGTCCAAAAGATGATATGTTTATTGAAGGTGAAAGTAGACTTGATTATCTTTCCAACCATATGCATTATGGCTATTGAATCATGACAGGCTGGTTTTCCCATCACTTAGAAGTTTGAAGATTTGTCAGTAGACATGTCGGAGATATGACCCTCGGGTATACCGTGATGGGCTTGTCAGCCCGTACCGAGAGCAGACCAAGTCTAGCATTGGAGTCCGGTATGGCCAAGTCTAGAGTTGGACCCTCCAACTCCTACCGATAGGCAAAGGTGTCTTCAAATGACACCCCATGAGGAAGCCCAGAAGCCATCCACCCGAGATCCGCCTCAAGGGAGTGCGCCTGGACATGTGCAAGGGCACGCTCGAGCCTATTCATCGACTCTAAAAGCATTTGGCGGGGCTTGCAACACTTGAGTTCCTAATGTGCCCGAGGTCTTGCACGCTCAGGGGCTCATGCACCTAAGGCCTTGTGTGCTTGGGGGCTCGTGCGCTCAAGGATCACGTGCTCGGAGACTCACGCGCCCAAGGCCTAGCGTGCTCGGGAGCTCATGCGTCGAGGCCTTGCGTGTTCAGGGCTCGTGGCTCGAGGATTATGTGCTTGGAGAGTGAGTCTCGGGGGCTCGAGGTCACTCGCGCTCGAGGCCACGGTGGCCCAAGTGTCTCGACAACCATCTTCTTCAAGCAAACTTCGCCCGAGCACTAGCGATTCTCAAGGACAAGGCGTACATATGACTTTCTTCGGTGCCCAAAGAGCTTCAAAGGATTATCGAGGACCATATTTCTAGAAGACTTTTATTATAGATTATTTTTGACCCTCGAGCTAAATGTTCCATTTACTTCGAAGCTCAGGGGCTACATCGTGTGGGTGCACCTCACACAAAGAAGAAGGAGATTAAAAGATTTTTTCAAGATTATCAGACTTCAGCAGAAGTACAAAGATCCAAATCAAAAGATAAGCTCCTCTCAGCTTGTTCAGTCAAAGATTTTCAACCAAGCTAAGAAGAGCTCGGGGGCTACTGTCAGGGATATGACTCCTGGGTACCCTATGATGGGCTTATCAGCTAAGACCAAGAGCAGGCCAAGTCCAGTATAGCCCATGAAGAAGGTTTGGTCCTGATAAAGAAGGTTAAGTCCTTATTTGGGAACCAAATCCTAGATCTGATATGAAGTGATATTTGTACCAGAATCCTTGTAATCAGGGAAATAGAACCCGAGTTTGGCATATAATCTTAGGTATTATAGAGTCCTAGGTTGTTAGGCTCACCTCCTGAGTATATAAATGAGGCGAGGCACCCCAGAGGCATCCAATCTCAAGTTATTCATCTTGCTTTCGATGCCTTAAACCTCCATATCTTAATTGCGTCGTATTATAATCTCATCCACCATATTATACACCAAAATACTAGACGTAGGGTTATTATCCTCTAGGACTCTCGAACCAGTATATACCTTGGCTCTTGTGTTCTAGAGTCGACCATCAGGTTTGAAGGTGCTGTGCTTTCCTTACACATATCTAATCACCACCTCGGGCATCCCCTTGGGTGGACTGCTAGATGATTTACCGATAGTTGGTACGCCAGGTAGGGGATCGTGTTGCTTTCACCAGGATCCGATGGCATCTCCTTCGGATTTCCTTGTACGGGCCGGCTCCATTTTCATGTTTGGGAGTTTGGCGTTCGTTGAAAATTCGACGGGACGACTCGTCTTATCGAACTCCTTGTCAAGCGTTACTCACGGATTGGCTGGGTCAAAAAGTTCATCTCTTCCTTCGATCTTCAAGCGAGGCAGTTGATCGAGCCATGCCCAGGGTCCAGTCATCCCCGAGCACTACGTCATCTTCTCCAGCAAAAGGGGTCGATCCGTTCGGTGTCGGTGGGTAGAGGTCGGGTTGGTCGGTGGACTCAAGGCTGGTCGATGATCAAATAGCCCTTGATTCCTGGCCAACCTCATCATGATGGCTGAGGGAGGGGCGTCTTTGACCAGCAGCGTGCGGCGCCGACGTGCCATAGGCAATGAGATCGAGCAAGAGGACGGGGTTCGCCAAAACCTCGAGGATGAATTTACCCTGGAGTTCAACGGTGAGAAGGTCTTTAAAACTTCGGGCACTAATTTGGTGGCAATCGAGAGGGCTCTTAGCTCTCTCCGTGAGACACCGGAACTATTACGAGCAAAAGCCTTGGCCTAGGCGACAACAACATAAATCAATGCCCCGGCCCCGGTTCTGACCCAACCACTGACTCCTTCCTTGCAAGACAAGGAGAACGATAGCTTGGGTCGGTACCGCCCATTGCATGACCAAACTCCACTGGTCGATAGTCCGCACGGTGACTGCCTCACACCACCGCCGCCTCCGAGAAGATGGAATAGGATACGTTCCAAGATCCACAAGTGAGCCGATGATCCAGACTATTTTGAAGACGATGGCAATAGTATTGGTAGCAACACTGATAATGCCGACTCCTACAGCAGCGAGAGCCAAAATCACCACAATCGTAGGAGAAGCAAAATCCGAGATGATCACGGTGGTTTTCCTATGTTCACGAGTCAGTTGAGATGAGTAAGGTGGCCAAAATCATTCCGTCCGATAGGGATCGAGCCTTATGACGGCAAGAGGGATCCCTCATAGTGACTACGACTCTACTATATGGCCATCCATGTAGCCAGCGGCGATGAAAGGGTAATGGCAAATTACCTGCCGGTCATGCTCCCTTCATCCGCCAACAACTGGCTCTCCAGCTTGCCTAGGAACTCCATTAACTCCTGGGCGTGACTCTGCTCTGCTTTCATCGATAATTACTAGGGGACCTGGCAGAAACCTAGGACTCGATATGACCTGCAGCAAGTACGGCAGAAAGAGGATGAGTCACTTCAGAACTTTATCTAGAGGTTCTTCAAAAAAAGGACCACTATCGTGAATGTCAAGGAGCATGACATTATTAATTATTTCATCAAAGCCCTACACCACACCTTCAAGCTACATGGGGCCCTCATAAGAAAGAAGCCGAAGACTATAGCATGGATGATCTCTATTGCAGTGAGATATGCTGATAGCGAAGACGCTCGAAGAAAGAAAATAGAGCGTTCACACCACGAGAGTTGGTCTCGCCAAACTAGGGATAATCGCCCTCGATCCCCTCAACAAGAAGACGATTGACCAAGATCCTCCCGAGGCAAGTAAGATCGAAACAGAAAGACAGAAAGAACTATAGCGGTGGCCTATAGTTCGAGGCACCAAGAAGACGAAGCCATGCGGGAGAAGTTGGACAAGCCTTGCCTGTTCTATCCTAAGGGTAATCATACCTTGTGTAAATGCTATTCTTTGCAAGACGTATTGGTCAAGGAATCTCGAAACAATCCTCACCAAGGCAAATGGCTCCTCATCGACCGAGACCAAGCGATAGCAGAAGATCTTGGATCGATAGATCAATGATACTGGATTCGAGGAAGTTCAGCATTTACAGTGGTCAGAAGTCCCGATCACCTTCTCCCGGGACGATCAGTGGACCAATGTCCTAAAAACCGGGCGATGGCCGCTAGTTGTCGACCTAGTAATATTCAAAGTACGCATGAGGCGAGTCTTGATCGATGGAGGGAGCAGACTAAACATCCTTTTTCACCAATCCCTCATTGACCTTGGCATTTCTGTCGATAGCCTCCGAAAGGAGGACAATTTTCCATTCTACGGCATCATACTCGGACAAGGCTCGATACCTCTCTACTCGATCACCTTGCCAGTCACATTCGATTCTCAGGATAATTACAGGACCGAGCTTATAACCTTCTGGGTTGCAGAATATGACATCATGTTCCACGCTATCCTCGAAAGACCTTCCATAGCTAAATTCATGGCCGCTAGACACTATCCTTACCTGGTACTCAAGCTATCGGGCCCTAATGGAGTCATCACTGTACGGGAAAATGTCGGTACTTCTCACACGAGCAAGAAGGATAGTCTCGCCCTAGCCGAGGCCGTTGACCTATTGGCTCGCATGGAGGAAACCCTTAGGCAAGTCCAGATGGATCCCCCCAAGCCTCGGAGATACCAGCTAAAGCACCGTCTTCCTCGAGGATCTCCACTGTGCCCTCGAGCACAAAGAAGATCATCCTCACTGAGGCCGACCCACCAAAGACAGCGACTATCGAGGCAGGACTCGACCTCAAATAGGAAATCAAGCTCGTCAGCTTCCTGCGCTCTAACATGGACATCTTCGCATGGAAGCCCTCTAATATGTCTAGGGTTCCTTAGGAGCTGATCGAGCATGAACTCTAGTATACCCAACCACCAAGCCAATAAAACAGAAGCTACGAAGGTTTGCACAGGATAGGAAAGAGACGATCAAGACCATGATCGTCCGCCTCCTGGTAGCAGGATTCATCTGCAAAGTCTACCACCCAAAGTGGCTCGCCAACCTAGTCTTGGTAAAAAAGAAGATAGGGCAATGATGAAAAATGTGCGTCGACTACACCGACTTGAACAAGTACTGCCCGAAGGATCCCTTTAGATTACCATGGATAGACTAAGTCATGGACTCAACAACATGATGTTCTCTCCTGTGTTTTCTCGACTGCTACTCTGTGTATCATCAGATCAGGCTCAAGGAAGAAGACCAGGAGAAAACATCTTTCATCATGCCCTTTGGAGCATACTGTTATACCACCATGTCATTTGGGCTCAAAAATATAGGGGCAACGTACCAACAAGCCATCTAGCGATGTCTCTCGGATCAAATCAGCCACAATGTCGAAGCCTATATCGACGATGTGGTCATAACGTCCAAAGAAGAAGATAATCTCATCGACGACATTGCCGGGACATTCAAGAACCATCAGAAGTTCCGATGGAAGCTCAACCCTGACAAATATGTCTTTGGGGTACCATCAAGGCAACTGCTCGGGTTCATCGTTAGCAATCAGGGCATCGAGGCCAACCCAGACAGGATAGCTGCAATAATGAAGATGGAAACACCTAATAACGCTAAAAAATTTCAAAGACTCACGGGTTGTATGATAGCCCTCGGGAGATTCATCTCTCAACTGGGAGAAAGAGGAGCTCCTTTCTTCAAAGTGTTGAAGAAACAAGAAAACTTCCAATGGATGGTTGAGGCCAACGAGGCATTTTTGGCACTAAAAAAATTCTTGACCTTGCCTCTAGTCCTCACAGCTCCAAATCTAGAAGAGGTCCTTCTCCTCTACATCGCCACCATAACCAACATCGTCAGCATGGCAATCATGGTTGAGAGACCAGAGGAGGAACATATTTTCCCAGTCCAAAGACCGGTATACTTCATCTCAGACGTCCTTGGCATATTAAAAGCAAGGTACCCACAAGTACAAAAGCTCATTTACGCCATCCTACTCACCTCTCAGAAGATAAAGCATTACTTCCAAGCATACAAAATTGTTGTGGTCACAGAATACCCTCTGAGCGACATACTCCATTATCATGATGCAACTGAAGGAATCATAAAATTAGCCATGGAGCTGGGAGAATATACAATGGAGTTTTGATCCTGCATTGCCATTAAATCGCAGGCTCTAGCTGACTTTATCGCAGAGTGGACCGAGATCCAACTACCCCAAGTCGAGAAAAAGAGAGAGTATTAGACGATGTATATCAATGGCTCCCTAAGCATAAATGGGGCCGACGCAGAAATTCTCCTTATATCTCCAAAGGGGGAAGAACTACGTTATGTGCTTCAGCTACTATTTAAATCTTCCAATAATGTGGTCGAGTATGAGGCCATGTTACATGGCCTTCGGATAGCGGCATCACTCAGGGTGAAGTGACTCATGGTCAACGGAGACTCCAAGTTAGCTATCAGCCAGATTAACAAGGACTGGTCTTGCACCAGCGATAAGATGGATGCCTACTGCACCGAAGTTTGAAAACTCGAGGGCAAGTTCTTTGGCCTAGAGTTTCACCATGTCCCCCGCGATGATAACTCATCGGTCGATGCCCTAGCATGCCTCGGATCGTCTTGAGCTATGGTCCCCAAGGGTGTGTTCATCCAGGAGCTCACCAAACCATCGATCAAAGAGGACGAATACCAAGCCACTAGTCTGCCGGTAATTATTGCAATGGCTGAAGACATCGATGACTGGCGGTGGCGCATCATCGAGTACATCCTATAGGGCACAACACCAGAAGACAAAATCCTGGCCGAGTGCTTGACACGACGAAGTAAGCAATACGTGGTCATCGAGGACAAGCTGTACAAGCATACATCCTCAACAAGGGTACTTCAGAAGTGCATCCTGCCAAGCGAAGGCCTCTAGATCCTCAACGACATCCATGCAGGAGCATGCGGCAATCACGCTAGGGCCAAAACTCTAGTCAGAAAAGCCTTATGATTAGGTTTTTACTAGCCGACAGCTAACAATGAAGCCAAAGAGTTAGTCAAAAAGTGCACCAGGTGTCAATTCTTTGCCAAACAAAATCACCTACTGTCATGCCCAGAAATTCCAACCATTTCCGTGTGATTTATTGTGCGAAAAGTCCCTCGTCCAGGAATCAGCCGAGACACAAAATAGACAATTATTGGACATCGAAAGTATTATTGTTCAACGTAAATAAAGTACTTATTACAGAGGTGGTATTGGAACCTCAAAACAATAATGATCAATATAAATAACTCCTAATATCTTTATTGACACAGCGGCGACTCAACTCCACAGGCAGACTTGACTGGGCAATAGCTCAAAAAGCGCCACCTTCATCTTTGTGGATGAACTTCTCTTCTGGTGGTGGGGGAATGCAAGGGTGAGTATTTTAAATACTCAACAAGCCATCTAAATGGAACAGTTATAATGCACAGGGGATACAAAGGACGGTATAATAAGGTTTATTTGCATAAACAGAGCATTAAAGAGAGATAGAATTTAAAAGATAATTCTAATTAAGTTGGAACCTTAAAACAATATTAATCCAACCACTGAATAACTCTTACCTAGAGTCATCAGGCCCAAAAGAACCAACCAATCAACTCTAACCAGAGCTATCCAGGTTGAACAGAATGTAAAACAGATTAATTAAGTAATCATGGAACTAATCATGAGTGACCTTGCATTGCTGCCCGTAACCGTGGACACGGCTGTTCGAATAGTTTTACTCTGATCAGAGGTGCATAACTTTACCCACAAGACACATCCCTACAACATGTCACCATGTGCCTCAATACCACCACGGTACCTTAGAAAAGAGCTGTGATAAGACCATCCACCTAGATCCTCCAAGCTTCACACCCTAGGAACCATCTACCTGATATACCCCTAAAGCTCCAATTCAAATAACAAAGACTTACCCAGTGCAGAACTATCAGCCATCTCGATGCTTCACCCAAGATCTCTGGGCTTCATGTCATACCATTTCCCATGCTGGCTTGTGGTAGCGTGAGATTACAGTGTAAAAGTGGCCCATGAACCGGTCCTTAAAGTGTCATAAGTACAACTAGCAGAACCACAGACCTTGTACTCACAACCCACCTTAGTCATATTTTAGTAGCATTTAATTCATGAACTAGTTCATTAACCACTAGTAATCATATAAGCCAACATTAATATGAAAGTAATATTAAACAGCATGATGAAATGTGATACTAGTTTCTAAGCAGGACTAAGCAATCATATTTATCCAGACAAATCATAGTAAAGATTCATACTGGTCAGGTTAATTAATCCCTAGGTAAACAAGGAACAGGTAAATAATCAACAGGGGGCAATACGAGCAGGGTTATATCCTAATCCCAGTGACATTCTCCAGCAACTCTTCCACTTGCTTCTTGACTTCAGCTAACTCATCCGAGGCCATCCGATATGGTCTCTTATGAATTGGGGCTGTAGATCAATTCTAAACTCAGGATACTCTTGCACCATAGGTATCTCTTCAATTTGAACTTCATTTAACATGTTCTTCAAACCAGACGGGTTCGGGTTATGGAAAGTGATGGTTTGACCAAGGTAATTGGTTACGGTGACTTCTCGAGTTGCACACTTAATCTCACTCTCATGTTTCACTAACCAATATATTCCCAAAATGACATCTAGGTCTTTAGATTCTATCAAGATTAGGTTGGCCAGAAAAGGGATATCAAGAATCTCAATGGTTACCAGAGGACTAAAGAGAGAAGTAGGCATCTGGTGATCAGGGGTACAGATAACTAATGAATGGGGTAGGAATTCGACAGCCAATCCATATTTTCCTATAAAACTCTTTGATATGAAAGAATGAGTTGCACCAGAATGACATCTAGGTCTTTGGATTCTATCAAGATTAGGTTGACCAGAAAAGGGACATCAAGAATCTTAATGGTTACCGACTAAAGAGAGAAGTAGGCATCTGGTAACCAGGGGTACAGATAACTAATGAATGGGGTAGGAATTCATAGCCAATCCATATTTTCCTACAAAACTCATTGATATGAAAGAATGAGTTACACCAGAATCAAAAAGTACTATTACAAGTATTGAGTTAACAAGGAACGTAACCAATACTACATCAGGGGTAGCTTGAGCTTCTTCAGCGGTGACGTGATTCACTCTTGCCTTAACTTGACCAGCAGGGGCTTGGTTTGGGACTACTGCAGCTCTGTTCGAACGCTTGGGCTTTGGACACCTATCAGAATAGTGACCAGGCTTGTAGTAATTGAAGCACACCACTATCTTTCCATTCTTGTCGTTCAAAGGAACTTGATTTGCATCAGTGACTTGAGCAGAGCGAGGCGCATTGGGGTGGTACGCTTGAGGTGCACCACTAGTGTTTCCACTCCTACTAGCAGCATAAAACCGACGAGGGTGATTGGCCTGAGCATTGGGTCCTCCAGACTGCTGTTGCTGTGGCACCATCATATAACGAGGCTTTTGATTGTTGGCTTGTTAATTCTACACCATTCTACGCTTCCTAGACTCTATCTTGTTATGCTGATCCTCTTGACGAATTAAGTTATCAACCAACTTCTGAAAATTAACATAATCTCTAGAAATCAGATGAACGGCCAGTTCATCATTTAGACCACCAAGAAACTTCTCCTGATGCTCAGCATCTAACTTGACATCTTCAGGGGTGTAACGAACCAAGTGATTAAACTCATGAAGATATTCAGTGACAGAACGATTTCCTTGCTTGATGGCATAAAATTCCTGCTTCATCAGTGCCACAAGTCTATCAGGAACATGTGCCTTCCTGAAACCAGCTGAAAAATCTGCCCAAGTAATCTTGACTCCATCAGCTCTATTCTCCTTAAAGTGACTCCACCACTCTTCTGCTAGACCTTGAAGTTGGTGGAATTATGGCATTAGCAGGGGCTACGGGCGCGCGCACACTAGGTTTGCCACGTGACAGCCAAGCGATAGCCACGCCAGCGGCAGCGGCAGACGTGGCGCCGACATAGCAGCCATGGGGGCGGCCATGTCAGGACCCGATGGTCGACGGCAGGAGGTGGCCCGATGATCGGCGACGAGGGGCGAAACAGGACCAGGAAGGAAAGGGGACCTCACCGGGGGGATCGACGATGAGCGGCGGCGACGGAGGTGACTAGGGTGACGAACGGGTGGCGGGACTCTCGGGTCGACGGCGGGAGGTGGGTTTCGGCGGTCAACGGCGAAGGCAGAGGCGATGCCGAGGACCGGTGGATGACAGTGGAGCTAATGGCGGCGATGGTGAGGTCCGGCGGCCACGGGATCGACCGAAATTAGTGGCCAGAGGCGATGACGCACACGGAGATGGTGGCGGAGAGGGCTAGGGCGGTGGCTTGGGCTTGGAACCTAAAGAGGGGAGGTCGGGGATGCTTTTTGTAGCGGCGGCAAGGCGGATCCAAGGCGGAGGTGGCGACGCGGTGGACTCGGGCGGCGGTTATGGCCAAGCGGCATGGCGAAGTGGATAGAAGTAATGCCACTGAAGAACTGCACAGCCAAAAAAGTAGCAAAATTCATCGAAGAAATCACCTATTTGTTTGGTGTCCCGAATCAAATCATAACTGACCTTGGGACTTAGTTCACAGCCAATGATTTCTGGGATTTCTACGAAGAAAGACTGATCGAGGTCAAGTATACGTCAGTTGCACATCCTCGGGCCAACAGGCAATGTTAGCATGCCAACGAGATGATCCTTCAAGGTCTAAAAGCATGAATCTTTGACCCCTTATAGAAGTACGCCAGGAGATGGCTGCAGGAACTCCCTGTGGTACTCTAGGGCCTCCACACACAGCTAAACAGGGGCATGGGATAAACACCCTTTGTCCTCGTCTATGGCTCCAAGGCGATTCTCCCAAGTGACATGCTACACAAATCTCGAATCCAGCTCTACAACGAAGGAACAACGGAACACACTAGGGCCAAAGATACCAACTCCATCGAAGAAGCCCGGATAGCGGCCGTAGTACAAGCAAATCGATACCAACAGGCCCTCCGGCAGTATCACGACCATAATGTACAAAGTAGAAGTTTTAAGGTCAACGACTTGGTACTTTGCCGGGTACAATCAACCATCAGGATGTACAGACTTTCTACCCCCTAGGAAGGACCTTTTATCATCACCGAAGTAACAAGACCAGGGGCCTATAGGCTAATACGAGAAGATGGGCAAGCACTATCAAACTCATGGAATATTGAGCACCTCCATCGATTTTATGCCTAACAATATTTTGTAAAATAACTTTTGTTACTTTGGTTGCCAATAAATTATGTTCAGGCACCCATCGACCCTATGGTGCTATTTCTTCACCGACCTCACCGACTACTTCCCTCTCCCAGACACACTGCTAGGATGGGAAGGGGTAAGCTTTAGGGCTGTACACCCGCAGTCGAGCACATTTTCATCGATGACCTCATCGACTACTTCCCCCCAGACATGCAACTAGGCCAGGAAGGGATAAGCCTTCAGGCTGTACACCCACAGTCGAGCATATTTTCTCGTCGATCTCACCGACTCCTTCCACCCAGAGATGCAACTGGGTTGGGAAGGGGTAAGCCTTAGGGCTGTACACCGGCAGTCGAGTATCTTTTTTGTCGACCCATGCCGATTACATCCTTCTCCATGTTGGGCGCCAGATAGCCACCGTGCATGCAATCGAACCCGAGAGAGAGTATACTCTTTAGTCATACACCCGTAATCATGCATCTTCACTAACCTCATCAAACTATGCAGACTACATCCCCCTCCAAGTTGGGCAACACATGGTCACCGTGCATGCAATCGTATCTAGGAGGGGGTAGGCTATTTAGCCATACACCTGCAGTCTTGCATCTTCATTGACCTCACTAATACACCGTGTGGGTGATAACGCACATTGCATGGTAAAAATCACTCAAGGCAAGGACATTGAATTGTCTTTATTTTCAAAGACTAATCTTTTACAGGAACCACATTACTTCAAAGAAGAGAACACAACACTTTTACATCGACTACATTACTTTAAAGAAGGGGACATAGTCTCCTTTAGATATTCAACAGAAGAAAAAGACGTGAAGATGGCCAGAGACAATATTCTGCAAAGCAAATGTAGCTGCTGCAGGTGACGTGGTTCTCACAGCAGCTTCACATGATGCAGCATCAACCTATCACGACTGTCACGAGTACTAAGGATCTCGGGGGCTGCTACTATGGTAGCAGTGACTCCGTACGACCCTTGTATGGATAGGAGGATATGGCCACTATCCCTGAGAGACCAGCACAAAGGGACACCACCTTCTTCACTGAGAGAAAAAACATGACAGCCTCGATGATAGGGTCGACGATGGGGTCCAAGGTGCCTACTTCAGCAGATGTCACCAGTCTCTTTTGCCAGATCAGTTCTCTATCTCAACACCTAGGCATTAAGGTAGGTAGCACGGAAGCACCCGACGGTAGGACATCGATGAAAAGAACGACACCAGGGGAGAGCTTTGGGGATGGCACAATATCATCCTGCATCATACCAGGTCGAGGAGCACAGATCATGCAGTGAAGACAGCAAATTCAGACGAGGGTGAACATATCAAACAAACCTAAAGTCATGAACTCTCAATGCCTAGGCCTACAAAGTTCATGGTCGATGAAAGAGCCAACATACCATAGATCCTTGGGGCAACAAGCACCATCAACAGCTACAACCATGATCCTTTCCTTGCCCAGCACATTAGAGATCAAGAGAGATGATAGGAGAACTTTGGTAGAAAGCCAACAGGGGAAAGAAGAAAACACACAGGGAGTGGAGAAGCTCCATTGCAGAGACGAAGGGGGTTCCACGGTTTAAATAGGGGTGTCACCTCAGACGTCAGCCACGATCGCCTCTGGGAGTGTCGCTTTGGTTACTGTGTGCTTTATGGCAAGGTGGATGGGGCGGTTTTGCCTCCTTATCTACACTCGCATCCTGCGCTCGCACATGGCCCTATCAAAAATAAAGCATCCCCCTCTGTCCTTTTGTCTACCGCGCATTAATTGTGGGTAGAGAGAAGGATTAAAAAGTATTTTTTTTGGTGCGTAGGCGGAGTCCGCGACGTTTGGGCTCATCTACACCAGTGGGACCCGTGCCTAGGGGCTCGAGCGCTCAAAAGCTCCCACACCTAGCTGCTTAGGCATTCGAGGACTAACGCTGGAGGCTTAGGCGCTCGAGGACTAATGCGCTTGAGGGCTTCCATCCTCAGGGTCTCACGCGCTAGAAGACCTTGCCTACTCGAGGGGTTGAGCCCTCGAAGACCCGCGTGATCAAGGAACCAAGCCTCGAGGACTCAAGATGAGCCACGCTCGAGACCACTATGGTCCCAGGACTTCAGCGACAATCTTCTCCCGATCAGGCCTCAACGCCAATAGTTTTAGAAGATAGGATCATCAACAAAGTTTCAAAGAGTTTTTTTCAAAGGAGTTATCAAAGGATAGAAGTTCCTGAAGGCTTTCTTTGCAGATCATTTCTGACCCTCGAGCTAAATGTTCTATTTAACTCAAGGCTTGGAGGCTACACCATTTCGGTGCACCTACACGGTGCACCTCACACAAAATAAGAAAATCAACGCTTTTACAAGATCAGTAGAGTTCAGCAGAAGTGTCAAGGTTCAGATTAGAGAATAGCTCCACCTAGCTTGTTTAGTTTAAGATTTTCAACCAAGCTAAGAAGAGCTTGGGGGCAGCTGTCGGGGATGTGACCCCCAGGTACCTCACGATTGGGCTTATTAGCCTAGATCAAGAGCAGGCCAAGTCCAGCATTGGAGTCTAGTATGGCCCATGAAGGAGGTTTGGTCCCGATAAGGAAGGTTAAGTCCTTATTTGAGAACCAAATCCTAGATCTGATATGAAGAGATATATTTGTACCAGAATCTTTGTAATCATGGAAATAGAACCCGAGTTTGGTATGTAATCTTAGGTATTATAGAGTCCAACCTAGGATAGAGTCCTGGGTTATTGGGCTTACCTTATGAGTATATAGAGGAGGTGAGGCACCCTAGAGGCATCTAATCTCAAGTTATTCAACTTGCTTTCAACGCCTTAAGCCTCCATAGCTTAATTGCGTCATATTGTAAGCTCATCCACTATATTATACACCAAAACACAGGACATAGGGTTATTATCCTCTAGGAGATCCAAACCAGTATAAACCTTGGCTTTTGTGTGCTAGAGTCGACCATCAGGTTCGAAGGGGCCGTGCTTTTCTTACACACATCTAATCACCACCTCAGGCACCCACTTAGGTGGACTACTCGGTGATTCACCGACAAGACACGGATTGAAAAATCATGGAAGAAGAGTAACAGACGACTGGACCGTTATATACGATGTAAAGTAACACCATGGAAAAAAGTAACAGACAATCGGACCAGCGTATAAAGTAACACCATAGAGAAAAAAGTAACAGCCGACCGGACCATTTTCCTGAGCTCACAATCTGTGAGTTGTTGCATTTGAAATCCAACAATACTCCTCTTTGCCAATAAACCTAAGCAAGAGCAAAGTACAAGATTTAGGCTGTATAAAATTCTCATTAATATTAAAATATGTGTCAGCTAAAAACAAGTTCACCTCTTATTCTAGTTTCTTTGCTCGACAACTCATAATTGGTCCTTGAAATGGTGTAAATAGTTCTTTGATGATGACATCACTTCACATGATACACACATGGAGCCTCCACCTACAATTCAATTACAAGGACCAATCACACGCGTCCGTGCCCGTCGCTTGAACCATGAGGTTAATTCTTTCCATAGCAACTATGTTAATATTTGTTTGGATGGGATGCTACTGAATACTAGTGATATTTTGTTGCTTAGGAACATGGGAGATGGAATAGGAGAGTTGGAGTTGAAGACGGAGTCGCACGGATGATTTGAAGTCAAGAATTCGCTGGTTCGGACTACACCAACCACCCTGCACCAAAATGGGCGTAACTTCCTCATACGAAGTCCGATTGGCACGTTCTTGGACTTTCTGGAAAGCTAAGGAGAAGATGGATCTTTTGGCGTTGGTTTCACCTCATTTGGAGTCTCGAGTCGTCCTGTGTGACCGAAACAGTCCTGCGTGACAGAATTGGGCCGAGTTGGACCTTGTACTGAGTTGGAGGCCGTGTTGGCCCATAGTCCAAGTCGTGTGCGTTTCCTACAGGCTGCCCACGCCCCATATACTCACGATAGCCGTCATTAGGGTTTAGGTTTTGCTTTGTTTGCATCTACACTCGTGTGTTTAGATCTCGCTCTTGCACCGGACCGATTGGCTGCTGCAACGGCGTTTGTGAAACCTCACTTCATCATAGTT
>KE373001.1:287985-300109 GCA_000418225.1 Zizania latifolia | reverse complement strand
CCTGACGGCGATGGCGACGGCGACGGCGGCGACACGGCGACGGCACGGCACAGCAACGAGCTTTCTCCGGCCATCTCCTTCATCAAGATTGCAGTATACCTCTTGTGCACACCACTTGTTTGATGAATTGCCTCAAAGAAATCTACACTGTAAGTTAGGTGTTTGATAGAATGTCTGCAAGCACTTGATTTTCAAATTACACTTCGAATATTTTTCTGCATGTTCTAGTGTATGTCAAGTGTTTGTTGATTTACTTGAGAGGGTCTGCAATGTACGTTTTGTTGACTTGGCTATATTACAAGTATACGATATTTTACATAAGAGCGTTTTGCGCGTTTCTCTTTTTATGAGAACGTCTGTTTCCCTCATGAACGCATCCTGATCGATACTTCTGTTTTTTTTCCCGTAGTTGCTGTGTTCAAGTGTTTGTCCGTGGAGGTTGTGTTTCGACTTGCCTGGTGTGACTATTGTGGCACAGTCTTGTGCATAATCTCATTAAGTCACTTGCAAGTCGGACACTTGGTTTTAAGGAAGTTTTTCCTGAAGTTTTTAGTATCGACTTGTCAGGTGTGACTTTTACTTGTCCAGTTTTGGACTGAATCTCATCGAGTCACTTGCAAGTCCGATACTCAAGTTTCAGGAGTTTTATTTTTCCGCTGCATTTTATTTTGCGCCCATTCACCCCCACCCTCTGGTCGCTAGTTTTGGTCCTACAAGGAGTTGGAGGAGGCCGCTTTGGCTGCCAAGAAGGTTATGTGGGACACCTTCAAGGTGTTCAAGCGATCGAAGCAAAAGGTTGCTGCTGACTTCACCGGTAAGTCCCTCTGTTGCTCCTCCTTTTGCTTCCTTTATTTTTGACATGAACTTGAAGTTGTTTTCCTCTTGTGTCTATAGAATTCTGGACCCAGGCCAAGAATCATTTTAAGGTGCTCAAAGACTGGGAATCGGCGTTGTAGGCAGAAGCTGACTGTGCCCGCACCGTGGTTGATAGGATTCACCGAATGATGGTGGATGACCCTACGTCACCGAGTGCCTCTGAGGTAGAGTACTCGGTGAGGCTTAAGGGTCTAGAGGCATAGCAACGAGCGTACGTCAAGGAGGTGGCCAGGAGTGGGGTTGAGCACACTCTGCCGGTCACCCAGGCGCACTACCCGGATTTTGACCTAGCGCTAGTCGAGTGAGGGTACCCAGCAATGGTGGTCGAGGCGGTCATCCTCGTGCTTTGTGAAGGAGTGGAAGAGCCTGCCACCGCCTTAGACGGGGATCTAGAGCTTGTCCCACTTGATGATGACCAAGGACAGTAGCAGCCGCCAGCCCTTGAGGATTTGTTGCTGTAGATTAGAAGTAGTAGGAGTTAGCATGTAAATAGCTCAACTCTTTTTGTACAAAACTTGACCAGATTTGCAATATGAGAAGTCATTGTATTTTGTTAACTTGAAGTTGTTTTGGCCAATGTTGTTTCTATCCGAAGCACTTGATATAGACATATAGTCCTCAGCGCTAGGATCTAATGCCACGTGCACGCGTATTGGGCATCAGGCATCACAAGCACTTGGGATACTTTGAACAATGGCTAAGTTAAGTTTCTATACTGGGATCAGCCATCGAGCCCCCGGTATGGTTGTATTGTCCTCAGCGCAGGGATCTAATGCCATGTGCGCGCGTATTGGACATCAAGCATCATGAGAACTCAAGGCTTTTTGAACATTAGGTAGATTTTAAGGCAAAGGACTCGAGCACCTAGGTTCTTAGCAGTCGGTCATGTACCAAGAGGGGCACTAACGCTAGCTCTTTTGTCATCCCAACGATCGTATCATCTCACCTAGAGCTGATCATAGGGGCATGGCTGGTAGGCTAGGTGTTTGACACATTGCTTCGAATCCCAAGAGGTCGATCCCATTGGTCGGTGAGAAAAAAAGGATTCCTGAGTGTAAAGGTATGACGCCAAACCCTAGGTGTCAAGCTAACTCGCTTACCCTTGTCCCAACCAAGCACATGTGTGATGACCTAGAGCTGATCATAGGTGTGTGTTTGGCCAGGAGGAGTTTGCAAATACATAGGTCACTCGAAAAAAGGAGCATGAGGCAATGTAATTGGAGAAGAAGTTTCAGCTTTTATTCATATATAGATGAAGGTACAAGAGTACATAGCTGAGTTAGGCATAAAAGCACCAAAGATGCTCGATATTCCACCAGTTCGGAACGCTTTACCCATCTTCTTGAAATAGCCTGTTTGACCCTGGTCAGGTAACCTCCGACACGATAAAAGGGACTTCCCAAGGAGCGGAGAGTTTGTGTATGCCAGCGGAAGATTGTACTTGACGAAGGACCAAGGTACCAACCTTGAATGCCCGACCTTGGATATTGCGGTCATGGTATCGATGTAAGGCTTGTTGGTAATGGTCGGATTGTATTATGGTGTCGAGCCAGGCTTTTTCGACAGAGTCAATGTCTTCTGCTCTTGTCTGCTCGGTCGTCCCTTCATCGTAGTGTTGAATTCACAGTGATTTGTGTGCATATCCACTAGGAGTATCGCCTCAGACCCGTACAACAAGAAGAAGGGGGTTTACCCTATACCCCTATTGGGCTGTGTACGGAACCCCCAAAGTATGGCCATCAATTCTTGGAGCCATTGACCGGCGTATTTTTCTATCAGGTCGAAGATCCGAGCCTTCAGTCCTTGAAGTATCATTCCATTGGTGCGTTCGCATTGCCCATTGGCTTTGGAGTGTGTCATTGACACATACTTGACTTCGATGGATCTCTCTTCGTAGAACTCCTAGAAGTCATTTGCTATGAAATGCGTGCCCAGGTCTATGATGATTTGGCTCAGGACCTCGAATCGGTATGTGATGCCTACAACGAACAGGGTGGCTTTTTTAGAAGTGCAATTCTTTAAGGGCATTACCTCAATCCATTTTGTGGATTTATCAAATGCAACCAGCAGTCGATCAACCCCCTGAGGGGCCTTCTAGAATGGTCCGATCATGTCGAGCCCCTAACATCTGAAGGGCCAAGTTGGCGAGATTGTTTGTAATGCTTAAGCCGGCAGGTTTATTTTGCTTGGCAGAGAATTGGCACCCTGTGCATTTTTTGACTAGTTCCTTAGCATCGTTGCTGGTAGTCATCCTGACACTGGCGGATTTCCCAACGAACTCTGTCGTTCCTCTGTTCAGAATCTACCTGGCATTCCTCACTGATCCGGTTGATGACATGACTATCCACTTCTTTCCCTGGTTGATGAGAAACAGAGTGGGTTCTAGCTGAGACTGCTGGGACATTAAACTGCATGGCAGCTGCCTGTGTGAGTGCTCTAGCCTATTGAAGCTCTGGATTCTCGGGAAGCAAAGCGAGCGCTCTCCCGATTGCCACCCAATTAGCGGCTGGGGTCCTAAAAATCCTTTGCCCATCAAGTTCGATGGTGAAGTCATCAGTGAGGTTATGCCAAACACCATCGTCTTGGGTGGCTCTTTGAGCGGCATCCGCTGCAATACTCCTCCGACGATCGCTGCATGTAGAAGCAGCGTCGTCTACTCCGGTGGCCATCATGATGAGATTGGTCAGGAACCTCGAGCTGGTCAACTAAGGATTGACCTCGGGCCTACTCTGAGACCCAACCTCTACCCATCAGTGCCGGACCACCTACCCTCTATTGTCGGAGAAGATGACGTAGTCGTCTGGACGATTAGAGGGGGTGTTGGAGTCAGGATTGGTGGCCCTCTTTGATGCAGTCGATCTGATCACCGGCCTCTACATGGAGATGGTTGGAGATGATGCAGATTGGGCATGACTAGTTGTCCCATTGAATACCCAATAAATAGCAGACTCTCGAAGACAAAAGTGGAGCTAACCAGAACGGAGAACTTCTAGAAAGTTGCCATAGACCCCTTGGTAGAAGAACAATGATCTCCTACCTGACGTGCCAACTATCGGTGTATTGCCAATCAGTCCACCCATGAGGGTACCCGAGGTGGTGATTGATATGGTAGGGAAGCATTGCACTCTTGAGCTCAAAGGCCAACTCTATGAATAAGAGCCAAAGTTTATATAGGTTCGGACCTTTCGGAAGATAATAACCCTACGTCTTATGTGTTTGTGAATTGATCATTATCTAAGCAATACAATGCGAGAGCTTAGGATTCGATGAGTAGATGCCTCTAGGGGTGCCTCGCCCCCTTTATATTATCAAGGGGCAAGCCGAATATATCCAGAGCTCTGGCCTGAGTCAGTTCCCTGATATACAAGATAACACACCAAACTCTGGCCTATTTCCCATTTACAAGGTTTCTGGTATAAGTATACCCCTTATACCGGATTAAGGTGTTCAGTTTCTATATATGGCACTAATATACCTTATCAGAATCGAATCCCTCTTCATGGGCCATACCAAACTTCAAAGCTACACTTGTTCAGACTGATAAAGTCTATGATGGGGTATCCAGGGGTCATATCCCTGACAAGAATCGATCGCACTAGTATCCCCGACAACTCTCATCTCAATTTTTATTTCAGCTGCACTTGTTCCTTCAGCAACACCTGTAAATGCACTAGTCACATAAATAGCACCTTTGGCACTAGTATCACTATCAAACTTGCCACTTTCAATAGACTTTGACCGAGCTTCTTCATTCTTCATCTTGGCTCTTGTATCACCCAACACAATGAGGATTGATGATCAGGAGGATCCCAACAAGATTGAGCACTATGTGGATGGTATGGAGTAGTAGGCCATTTGGATGTCGTCACTATTTATATAATAGCTTGCATGACCTTTTGTACCACCAATTCTGTAGGAGTTCATGACATTACTGTGTAAGTATGGAGTAATATGATGATTTGACTCTCTTTCAAACATGCGACCAATCAATAATTTTCAAAACCATTTGTATTGTGACCTTCCTATGTATTTCTTACACAACTTCTATCTTTCTCTTTTCTCTTCTCTTCCTTAGATGGCAAAGGGATCCCGATGTAAATTTTGTACTCTAGAATGGTTAAGAATTGATGAGGAAGCTAGAGGGCAAGACCAAGAACGAGGAACCTAGCAAGCACAAGAGGCCATGTCAGGAAATGCTTCCCCATAGGAATAACTTCATGTCCAACAAAACATACCCCCAGCACCCCAACTAAATAACGATACCCATAACATTCTAGCTATTGAAACTTAAATCCTATAGGTCATAGATCAAAGCATAGCTCAAACCATTTGGACAATCTAACAGCTAAGCCAAACTAATTGAATTCCTATGATCCCATCCCCTAGAATTCACACAAACTGAAGAACTAGTAGAAGCTGATAACTGGCTCAAAGATATGGAAAGAAAACTCAACCTCATACAATGCATTCCTGCTAAGAAAACCTTGTTTATATAGCCCATCAACTTAGAGGACTAGACACAAATTTGTGGGCAAATAATTGGACATAATTTGCTAAAGATTTTAGAGCAACCTACATACCTAAAATTATTATTGATATGAAATGTATGGATTTTGAGCAAATAAAACAAGGGAGCACCACCATAAATGAATACTTGAGTCATTTTAACAAATTGATAAGATGCACCATTGAAGAGGTGAATACAGATAAAAGAGGATTATGATATTTTTGAAAAGCATCAATGTGAAATTGAGAATCCAACTAATTACCCATGATTTTCCGAGCTTCCAACATATGATCAACAAAGCATCTTAAAAGAAAATACCAAGAAGGAAGCTGAAGACTTCTGCAAAAGGAAATTCTTTTCTCAAGAAACCCATTCTCGATGAAACCCTCGACCATGACCCAACCCTACATTACAGTACCATTCCAATAAGCCATAGTACGCCCGAGCTAGTAGCTACAATGCACACACCTAGTACGCCAACCCAATTCATCTACTCCAACCAAAACTCATCAGAGAAATCTTGGAGGAAGCAACAAAACTTCCTTCACAACTCTTCCAAGAAGTTTTAATGCTGTCATCGGTGTAAGGTGTTTTACCTGAAATTGTCCCAAATGACAAGTAAACCCCCACCCTAGCTCATGGATATATCAGCACTGCAAGAACAACTTCCACATGACAAGTTAGACATGCCCCTATAATAAGTGGACAAGCTTCACGAGCAACACATAATTTTAGAAGAGGACGCATTAAACATGTCTAGGTAGATACAACCCATAAAGCACCTGAAGTCATACTGGGTATGTTTCCTATCAACTTGATACCCACAATGATTTTATTTGATTCAGGAGCTTCTTGTTCATTTATTTCAAAAAAAATTGTGGATAAGAATGGACTAAAAACCCATGATTTAAGAGTACTTATGATGATATATTCTCATGGCTGGGATCAATTAAGGACTACCAAGTTATGCCCAAAGGTACACCTAGAAATATAGGGTGTTAGTTTCATAGTTAATACAATCATTTTAGATACCCAAGAATTAGATTTGATCCTTGGCATGAATTGGTTAGCTAGAAATAAAGGACATATAGACCACTCTAGAAGAACCCTGACTCTTCAGGGACCAGATGGAAAAGGAGTTTCTCATACCGTTGCGGAAAAACTTAAGACTAGAAGATGTACTAGTGGTTAATGAGTATCGAGAAGTTTTCCTAGATGAACTACCTGGCATGCCACCGGATCGAGAAAATGATTTTTTTCATTAAACTCATACCTAGTACACACCTATAGCAAAAGACCATATAGGATGCCTGCCAATGAATTGGTTAAGATTAGAAAACAAATTGATGAATTGCAAGCTCTAGGTTATATGTGTCTAAGTACTTCGCCTTGGGGAGCACCAGTACTATTGGTAAAAAGAAGGATGAAATTGAACATGTGTGTGTTGATTATCATGCTCTAATGAAGTGACAATAAAGAACAAGTATCACTTGCCTGGAATGATGACCTTTTTGATCAATTGATTGGAGTGAATGTTTTCTCCAAAATTGACCTAAGATTAGTATATCCAATTGAAGATTAGACCAGAAGACATACAAAAGAAAGTTTTCTCCACAAGATATGGATTATATGAGTATGTTGTCATGTCATTTGGACTCACAAGTGCCCCATTTTTTTTCATGAGTTTGATGAACAAGATATTCATGGAGTACCTTGATAAGTCCGTAGTGGTCTTCATGGATGACATACTGATATACTTTAAAAGTCAAGACAAACAAGCAAATCGCCTTCATGCTATTTTAAGAAAATTGAAAGAACATGAACTTTATGCCAAATTTCCGAAGTGTGAATTTTGGCTAGACTGAGTTGCATTCCTTGGACATGTAGTTACAACACAAGGTGTTGAAGTTGACCAATGCAAAATAGAAGCTATAATTACATGGGAACCCCCAAAGAATGTCAAAAGATTAGAAGTTTCCTAGATTTTGCTAGATATTACCTTTGAAGGCTTTTCAAAGATAACCAAACCCATGACAGAACTTCTAAAGAAAGAAAGTATATTTGAATGGACTAAGGCTTATGAACAAAGCTTCCAGGAGATAAAGAAAAGACTCATTACTGCCCTAGTCCTAACATTACAATATATACAAAAAGACTTCAAAGTTTATTGTGATGCATCCCAAAAAGGTTTAAGATGTTTCCCAATACAAGATAGAAGAATGGTAGCTTATAGCTCAAGACAATTAAGACCCCACAGGCAAAACTACCCTACCCATGATTTGGGACTCGTAGCTATTGTGCACTCTAAAAATATGTAGGTGCTACCTTGTTGGCAATCAGTGAGAAGTATACACTGATCACAAGAGTCTTAAAGGCACTCAAGACTATCAAAGAAAATTTTCCTAAAGGCAAAGCATCAAAGTTCACGATGATGAACAAGGGACTGTTTAGATAGGTCAACATATTTGTGTGCCCAATAAGTGGGAAGTAAGAGACACTACTATGGAAGTGGTTTTTATAGGTGGGTATTTGGCATCTTCCTAGAGAAATACAGAACTATCTGTGACATAAGGCCTTTGGAAATTGGATTTGTACTAGTGGTTCGCATAAACCACGTGCCTATGGAAATCCACCTAGGAAGTACCAAGATCTAAAGATATATTTTGGTGGGCCTGATTGAAAAGAGATGTTTTAGAATATGTCGCCATGTGCGACATATCTATATCGAAGGGTTAAAGCAGGGCACCAAAAACCCACTAGACTATTATACACTCAAAATCTCTCGAATGGAAATGAGTTCAATAGCCAAAGGTGGTTTTCAGTACTTCATAACTTTTATCGATGACTTTAGTAGATATGGGTATATCTATCTAATGAGGCATAAGTCTGAATCCTTTGAAAAGTTCAAGGAATTTCATAATGAAGTACAGAATCATTTAGGAAAGACAATCAAGTTTCTATGATCGGATCGTGGAGGAGAATACTTGAGCCCTGAGTTTGGTAATCATTTAAAGGATTGCAGAATTGTTTCACAATTGACTCCACCCGAAACACCTCAGTGGAATGGGGTTTTTGAGCAGAGAAATCATACCTTATTGGATATGGTCCGATCAATGATGAGTCAATATGATCTTCCATTATCCTTCTAGGGATATGCTCTTGAAACACCCGCTTTCACACTAAATAGTATTCCATCGAAGTCGGGTGAAAAGACTCTATATGAGATATGGATAGAACGACGTCCTAGTTTGTCTTTTCTTAAGATCTAGGGATGTGAGGCTTATGTAAAGCGTTCTCCAATATGCTCACTCCTAAATCTGACAAATGCTTCTTTGTTAGGTATCCTAAGGAAACTAAAGGATATTACTTCTATAATAAAGAACAAGGTAAAGTGTTTATCACCCAACATGGTGTATTCTTAGAGAAAAAGTTTCTCTCAAGAAGGGTTAGTGGGAGCTCGGTGCATCTCGAAGAAGTTCGAGAAATATCTAAAAATGTTTTGACTCCTACAAAACCACAACAGGATAATCAAAGTATTAAAGAACCTATTATAAGTACACTAGCACCACGTAGGTTAGAGAGGGTACGGCATGCACCTGAGAGGTTCATGTTCTTGACCACTCAGGAATGGGATATATTGTTGTTGGACAACGATGAGCCCAAGACCTATGAAGAAGCAATGGTGAGACCGGACTCTAAGAAATGGCTTGGAGCCATGAGATCTGAGATTGAATCAATGTACACCAATCAAGTTTGGAACTTGGTGGATCTACCTGATGGTGTAAAAACCATCGAGTGTAAATGGGTTTTCAAGAAGAAAATATACATAGATGGAAATGTTCACATCTATAAAGCACGATTGGTGGCAAAAGGTTTCAAACAAATTCAAGGTGTTGATTATGATGAAACCTTATCGCCCGTCGCAATGCTAAAGTCTATTCAGATCATTCTAGCGATTGCTACATATTTTGATTATGAAATATGGCAGATCGTTGTCAAAACAACTTTCCTTAATGGAAATCTGAGTGAGGATGTGTTCATGACAAAGCCGATCAGTTTTGTCGATCCACAATCAGCTAGAAAGGTATGCAAACAGTAGAAATCCATATATGGATTGAAGCAGGCATCTCGGAGTTAGAACATTCGTTTTGATGATGTGATCAAAGGGTTTGTTTTCATCAAAATCAAAGAAGAGCCTTGTGTCTACAAGAAGGCTAGTGGGAGCATACTTGTATTTCTGGTCTTATATGTAGATGACATATTATTGATCAAAAATGATGCACCTATGCTAGAGTCTGTTAAGTCTTCGTTGAAAAATAGTTTCTCTATGAAGGACTTAGGAGAAGAAACATATATTCTGGGTAGCAAGATATATAGAGATAGATCAAGGAGGCTAATTGGATTAAGCCAGGATACATACATTGACAAAGTGCTGAAGAGGTTCAGCATGCAGGATTTTAAGAAAGGTTTCCTATCGATGTCACATGGCACAAGTCTCAGCAAGACTCAGTATCTGAGTGCACCTGATGAGCGATATAAGATGAATATGATTTCATATGCTTTGACAATTGAATCCATTATGTATGTCATGCTTTGTACACACCCAGACGTCTCATATGCTTTAAGTGTTATGAGCAGATACCAATGTTATCTAGGTGAGAGTCACAGGATGGCTGTAAAGAACATCTTGAAGTACTTGAAAAGAACTAAAGATATGTTCCTAGTTTATGGAGGTGAGGAAGAGCTTGTTGTAAGTGGTTACACCGACGCAAGCTTCCAAACAAACAAGGATGATTACAAATCGCAATTTGGATTCATTTTCTGCCTTAATGGTTTAACGGTGAGCTAGAAGAGTTCTAAGCAAGAGATGGTACCTAATTCTACAATAGAAACTAAATACATAGCAGCTTTGGAAGCTACAAAGGAAGTTGTTTGGATCAAGAAATTTGTTTCTAAGCTTGGTGTGATGTCTAGTACCTCTAGCTCGATAGACCTCCATTGTGATAATAGTGGGACTATTGCACAAGCAAAGGAGCCTAGGTCACACCAGAAGTCCAAACACATACTTCGACGATATCATCTGATCCGTGAGATAGTGGATAGGGGAGATGTAAAGATATGCAAAGTATAAATTGATCTGAATGTTGTAGATCCGTTGACAAAGCTTTATGAATCAATGAGTACGTGACTCATTCATGAGACTTGTAATGTATCTATTTCTAAATAATCCCTAATCAGTTTTAAGTAATATATGGAACATATATGATTGAGATCGGTATGTGTATTGATTGATAATCATGTCTCATGGATTATAGATATGGAGATACCAACTCAATAACATGGACGTATATTAGAGAACATAAGTTGGATAGACCCACTATGAGGCACTCTTGAGATTCCATGCATCATCAGTTGGTCTTAGTAGTGTTTATGTAAAGTCCTTAGACTTGAGATCTCCATGGTTCCCAACATGCGTAGTAGCTTACTTTGGGACTACTAAACGTAACTCCGTAACTTGGTAGTTATAAAAGTAGTCATCGGGTCTTCTATGAAACATGTCGTGGGATGTGAGTGATCAAGATGGAATTTTCCCCTCCTTACGGGAGAGATATCTCTGGGCCCCTCGATGTAATGTATTATGGAAGTGCATGGCCATGCCAAAGTGATTAAAAAGGTAATCACAGGTTATAATCCAATACGGAGATCGAGAGAGGATCAGGCTATTGATAGGATGGCACAAATCTCACCTTGTGCTCGATCAATATCATGAGGCAAAGGGAAAGGTACATGAGAACATTACAAGGTTCAGCCGATATGATCTTTATGTATACTTGGGTTAATATACTTTACTAGAGGCCGCTATTAATGGAGTATTGGAAAGAAGTTTCCACACATTAACTAAGCTATACATGAACCTACGGGGTCACACACTTAACGAGTTAGAACATTGAATTCGAATTGGGCTCTATCAATGATTCACTGAGCAGTCCACCCAAGGGGGTACCTGAGGCGGTGATTAGATATGCGTAAGGGAAGCGCAGCGCCTTCAAACCCGATGGTCAACTCTAGTGAATAAGAGCCATGATTTATACTGGTTCAGGTCTCTCGGAGGATAATAACCATACGTCCAGTGTTTTGGATTTATAATATAGTGGATGAGCTTACAATATGACGCAATTAAGCTATGGAGGCTTAAGGCATCGAAAGCAAGATGAATAACTTGAGATTGGATGTCTCAGGGTGCCTCGCCTCCTTAATATACGCAAGAGCTGATGCCAACAACCTAGGACTCTATCCCGAGTCGATCTAAGATTCCCTATCGAACTCAGGTGCTAATTCCCTAATTATATGGATTCTGGTATAAACATATATCTACATACTATATCTAGGATTCAGTTACCCGATAAGGATTCAACATTCCTTATCAAAACCGAATCCCCCTCCATGGTCCATACTAGACTACAATGCTAGACTTAGCCTGCTCTTGGTCTGGACTGATAAGACCAATCATGGAGTACCCGGGGGTTACATCCCCGACAGGCTCAATTTAGATAGACATCCAAACCATTTGGATAGAGATCCGAATAGAGTCCTAGTTGGGCCTAGTAGGGCTCAAGCTAGGATGTCTATATATATAAGGGCGAGGGTCTCATGACATAATATTCTTTTGCATGCTAATCTATTAGCCACCACGAGAGAACCCTAGCCATCACCTTCTTGAGCCCAACCACCTTGCCGATC
>KE373001.1:274416-287947 GCA_000418225.1 Zizania latifolia | reverse complement strand
GATGTGTGGATACCAGTAGAGGCGTTGCTTTACTACTTCGCATCAACATCAACACCACAGATCAGATCGGTGGCATCATCGGCTTGAAGGAGAAGTCCTTGGGAAAAGTCCTCGAGAGTTTTTGAGGACATTGATTGGCTTCTCAAGGATGTTGATCGGCTTCCTGACCACTTTAGCATGCTACTCCAACTCTCCTTCCACTGCACTGCGTGCCCAAGGTAACGATCTATGGTCCCTCTCTTAGCAAGATATCCTAGTGTGCGTGATAGAAAATTTTT
This sequence comes from Zizania latifolia, assembly GCA_000418225.1. Taxonomy (NCBI): domain Eukaryota; kingdom Viridiplantae; phylum Streptophyta; class Magnoliopsida; order Poales; family Poaceae; genus Zizania; species Zizania latifolia. The sequence continues at coordinate 287,669 of KE373001.1, read as the reverse complement.
GTTTTTGGCTAGCGTAGCCTCCATGTTCCCTAATAGACAACTCTTCCCTCACCACCTCCTCGTCACCACCGTCTCCATTTGATCACTACACAGTAGTTTTGTTCTCTTTTTGCACCTAGATACACATGACCCTCTCAACCAGTAGCTTCACCTCCTTGAGGCCCGATTGACCTCACATGTAGTCTTCTCATGGATTGCTTTCACCTTTGCCTACTCACATCAGCAACACTAGCTCCACCTACTTCCCTTGCACCACCCACATCGGTAGTACTCATTCCACATATGACATCTGCACAGATTTCTAGTGCACGCAGCATCAGTTCCACCCACTTCACTTGTAGTTCCTACACCACTTGCTTCTCTTGTGGAATTATCGGTGTATTGCCGATTAGTCCACCCACCGGGTACTCGAGGTGATAATTGATATGGTAGGGAAGCATTGCACTCTCGAGGTCTAATGTCAACTCTAAGAATAAGAGACAAGGTTTATACAAGTTTGGGTCTCCCGAAGGATAATAACCCTATGCCCTATGTGTTTGTGGATTGATAATTGTCTAAGCAATACAATGCGAGAGCTTAGGATTCGATGAGTAGATATCTCTAGGGGTGCCTTGCCCCCTTTATAAAATAAAGGGGCAAGTCATACAAATCTAGGGCTCTGGATGAGTCGGTTCCCTGATATCTAGGATAACATACTGAACTTTGGCATGTTTCCTATTTACAAGGATTCTGGTACAAGTATACCTCCTTATACCGGATTATGGTATTTGGTTTCTATATATGGTGCTGATATACCTTATCGGAATCAAACCCCTCTTCATGGGTCATACCAGACTCCAAAGCTGGCTAGGCCCACTCTTGGTCTGAACTGATAAAGCCCATCGTGGGGTACCCGAGGGTCATATCCCTGACAGCAGCCCCCGAGCTCTTCATAGCTTGGCTTAAGTCTTTGACTAGATCAAGCTAAGTGGAGCTCATTTTTGTCTGTAAACCTTTTGTCTTCAATCTGTTATATCGTCAAACTTTGAAAGCTTCATCTTCTTCAATGTGTGAGGTGCACCGTATAAGTGCACCCACATGGTGTAGCTCCCAAGCCTTGAGTCAAATAGAATATTTGGCTCTAGGGTCAAATATGTTGATTGAATCCTTGTGAAGTCCTTCTGGGTCCAGTCAAACCAATCGGCTGAATCAGATTGTCAGTCAGGCAAGACCTCGGATGCTAGGAGACATTCAACAATTGAGCACAACTGATGGTCGGGAAAAGGTCTAGAGTCGAGCGAAGCTAGCTGTCAAGATAAGATCTAGAGTCTGGTGAAGTCGACGTTCAGTAGAAGATCTAGAGTCAGGCGAAGTTAGTGGTCGAGAGAAGTCATCGGCTCGAGCTATCAAGTAGTTGAGCCCCCTAGCACAACTAAAACTCTCGAGACAAACTGAGCCCCTGAGCTTCGTGAAGCCCAAACATCACAACCTCTGCCCCAATGCCAAAACCAAGGCAAAGAACGCCTTTCTCGACTCAAATCTCCACAATTAATGCATCACAGGCGAGGGGATAGGAGGGTATCTTTTCTTTGATTGGTCCAACCACAACCGTCTAGTGCAGATAGAGAGGCAAAATTGTCCCATAAGCATGACCGAGGTGTTAACGGCAAAATTTGGTAAAGCCTAAGCCCAACACATTTCAGCACAGCCCATGGAAATCAAGGAATTCAGTCAAAGCATGGTCAGTGAAGCCCAACCATAATACGCGCAGTTGATCGGATAAAGATACGAAGAAGCCAGTAAAAGGGGAAGAAAGATTTCTCAGTTGCAGTCGTATCAATAAAAAGGAAAGATAGATTTTTCAGTTGCAGTCATATCCATGTAGGATAGCAAGTCTTCAGACTATAAATATGTAACGCTTAGGTTTAGTTTAGCATCATAAAACAGATCAACAAACAACTCTCGGCGCATCGTCAAACTTGCCACCAGCGAGTTCTTGCTTTCTCGCGGGGCTGCGTCGCTTCGATCTCCGGCGAGAGGTAAGTTCCACCAAACATGTATTGATTAGTAGATCTAAGGCTTCATCGGTTAGGTCCGACATCTTAGTCTATATATCATTCATGCTGTATCAGATGCGTGGTTTAAGTCAAATATATTAATCTAAGGCTTTATCGGTTAAATTCGACATCTTACGTTGTGCATTTGACTCATGTCAAATATGCTCCGATATGTTTAGCGTTATGATTTGCTGTGATTTAGCGACTGTCTTGGTTCGGTCCAATCTTGCGGTTATAGCAAGTGATAATGCAAACACAGATCGGACATGTTGAGGCTAGATTCTATCGGAGTATAAGCCGATAGGTTATCCCTGCGTTTAGATCTCATCATCGTATCGGGTATCGGGATCGGGCGATATACATCAGCCTAAGTACTATTATACCTTGCTTTCGCATCCTGATATTGGCCCTAGTATTGTTTTCAATTGCTTTCATAGATTAGTTGGCTCGGGCCAATACCGGTATTCCGATAGGTTTCATAACAGATGCATTTCTTGTACATCGTGCATCAAATATGCTGCGTTGATTGACCTTCACCATGTTCTTGTTTTATTTACAGTTATCCGATACGCATTGAAACCATTGGCACGATAGCCGATAGCCGTTACTGCTTACGTTTTCTTGTCTATCTTATCAGTTACAGGATCAAACTGATTGGCACGCCATGAACCGCAAATTTAGGACCTGTACTAGAGTTAAGCAGATCTCTCAGGCCACGCGTGTGACCAAAAACTTCAACAACACGGGGCATGCGAAGCGATACTGGTTCACAACTAATCCTGGCTAACATCATGATGGGGGATCTAGTGGCTATATAAACCCGTTCGCCTTCATCTTCATCACGCTTTTATTTTAAACTCTTGCCAAAAACTCATCATCTCCTTCATCTTCAATCTTCCTTCACCACGCTGGCTCCCCGTCACCTGGGTCACCATTGTCGGTGTGTGATCTGTCACCACAAAGCATGATGATTATTTCAACTGAAGCCGATGGCACCCGGAAGCCCATTGAGGTCAGCGGAGTGGGTGAAGTCCAACATGACCTCGGTGAAGTTGGAGGCGCTAGAGAAAAGGGGATTTCTACTGGCCCAAGCACTGTCGGGCAGGTGAGCATTGGTGGGCGAGAAGTTCCCCATGCCTAAGACTGGTGAGGTCGTTGTCTTCGAGCCCTTCATCCTCCATGGAATTGACCTCCCGACGCATCCATTCCCCCATGGGAAGGTAGTGGAGTACATTGAGGTGCCGCTAACTATCTCGAATAAGGGCTAGCATGGCCAATGGTTCTACATCATGAACCATGAGCCAACCCTTGCCGAGGAGATCGACTAGAGCCTGGCTCGGTCTGAGCACTGGTCAGATGTGGGCCTAGAATTTGAGCAGGACCAAGTCTCACATTTGGTGGAACAGGTGGGGGAGCTCCACCGCTAGGGCTTGATGGAGGTGATCGTTGCGTCAAGCTTCTTTTCATGGCGAACGCTCCCATTGAAGCATCGGGTGAACCCATCTTATGAGTTCCTCAGGCTTTGGGACCCAAGCAGCCAGTCAGGGAGGCCATATCGAGGGAGGAGATTGTGAAGCTCCTCAACCAGTTCTTCAGTTGGAAGCAAACCTTCCCATGTCAGCTAACCCCTGACTCCTACAATCTGTCCTGGCCACACCCATCGGTAAGCTTTTGAGCCTTTTGTTGAATATCTTCTTTTGGGTTTCTGCTTTTGGTCCAACTACCCACATGGTGTGATGCGGTTAGCTGTAGGGTAATATGGCATACTGCTCCCTGCCTCTCCTTCTCAAGCACCTAGATAGTGTCAACTGGTGCCACCCGATTGTTGTGAGATCATGTGTATGATCATTGATATATGATGAACAAATTGGTTTGATGTTGATATGTGTTGAATAAACTAGTTTTGATTGGTTTGAGTGGTCGAGCACTTTGGTTGAGTTGTCGAGCACTTTTATCGGGCACTCAGCACTTAGCACTCAAGAAAATTTAGCACTCATGAAATTCAGCCCCCAGGAAAATACAGCACTCGAGAATATTCAACACTCGGGATTTTGGATCACTTGGATTTTTGATGTTTGAGTTAGATCATATGCTTTAAATTATTTATTCAAGAAATACACCATGTTTGTGATTGAATGGACTGATTGAGTCAAGTTGGAAAGAACTTGTGCTCGGAGAAAGGGTTTCTTGGTTTGTTCATATGCAGACATTGCTTGAGGGCGATTCGTGGTCGATGATGGGATCGGAGCTAGGCTCGGAGAGGAGCCGAGGTTCAGAACAGTCAAGGATGTCATGCGGGATGTTTAGGCTAGAGGATGTTGTATGTGAAGATGAAGTTTCCATATGGCATAGGCGGGATGCGTGCGAATATGGAAAGAGAGGTTTCCATATGGCGTACGTATGATGCATGCGAATATTTAAAGAGAAGAAAATACGGAAGAAGTTAGGATTTGAGGATTCGTAAGAGATATGGATTCATAAGGGGTGCTTTGGATGCACCTTGTAAATACTCTTATGCAATAAAGATTCATGTTTAAGCATCAAGGAGTGTGGTACCGCGTTCTTTCTTCTTAATTTTCATCGGTTTGTATCGTTTTGGCTTATTCTGTGATTTCACTTTTACTTGTGATTTAATTCGAATTGATTCATCCAAAACCTTGATAGGACATTAAGAGAGAGGTCTGAAAAGTTTCATTGGTTAATTCCTCGTATTTTAGGAGTAATTAAGGTTTTAGTTTTCGGATCGGATCTGCTCGGTTTTTATATTACAGCAACTCCTGAGGATCATAACTTTGATTGGAAACTCGGATTCCAGTGAAACTAGTCAAGAATGATTTGTATTGAAGTCTAGTTTCTTATGTGAAATTTTTAGATAAATCTGAGTTACGGATTACGCACATTTTACCATTGCCTGGTCAGGCTGTTTTCAGTGTTTGGGAAATTTCCGGAGTCCTCGGGAATTTCAGGCTGGTTAGGAAAACTGGTCGGGAATTTTCAGACTAGTCAGGAATCAATTTTTTGATTTTGTTTTTGTTATCAAATTTGGGGTACTACAACCATTCACCCCCTCTGGTTACCGTGGTCAGTGCGTTTCGATCTTACAATTGGTTTCAGAGCTTGGTTTTTGTTTTTGTTTTGATCTTATAATTTGCGGAGGAGGACTTGGCTTTGCTTTCTACTAAAGTTACTAAAGCTTTGAACAATGTAAGAGACAGAAGAAGAGGCAGTCCTGTTCGGTGCTTTGAATGTGGTGAGGTCAACCATATTCATGCTAACTGTCCTAAGCTCAAGAAATCTACAAAGAAAGACAAGGAGGACAGCAATCGCCCATATAAAGAAGATAAGATGAAGAACCACAACTATAAGAAGATGGTGCATTGAGTCCTTGCTGCCCTTAATCAAGTTGATATGAGTAATGTGGACTCAATGAGCAATGGAAGTGAAGATGAAAGCAAAGGAAAAAAGAATGATCTCACTAGAATATGTCTTATGGCACGTGACATGGTAGGCTCCAGCGAGGATGAACTTTTCAGTGATGAAAATGAGGCTTCAAGAGCAAGGAAGGAGAACATATGGCTAGTAGACTCTGGATGTTCATGTCGTATGTCTAGTGACAAAAAAATTTCTCCTCCCTCACACGTGCATCCCGATCTGAATTAGTGACTTTTGGAGATGTTTCTACTTGCGCTGTTATTGCTAAAGGTACAGTCAAGATAAGTGACAAATACATGTTCAAAGATGTAGCTCTTTATTGACAATCTAAAATACAACATGCTTTCGGTATCATAAATGATTGATGAGGATCTTGAGGTGTGTATTAAAAAATCTGGTTGGAAAGTTCTTATGCCTCTGGTGATCTTGTGTTTCAGATTACATGTTTTGGAAGAGTTTTTAAAGCTGATTTTGATTCACCTTTGTCTTCTAAGATTAAATGTCTAGTTGCCAATAATTCTAAAGCTTTATTTTTCTGGCATCATAGACTTGGCCATGTTGGTTTTGATCATCTCACTCATGTTAGTGGTTTGGATCTTATTCGTGGCTTACCGAAACTTAAAGGTATTGGTGATTTGGTTTGCTCTTCTTGTTGTCATGCCAAAATGGTTTCTAGCTCACATGCTCCTATTACCTCGGATATGATAATTGCACCTGGTCAACTTTTATACATTGATACTGTTAGACCTGCTAGAATTCAATCTGTTGGGGGAAAGTGATATGTTCTTGTCATTCTTGATGATTTCTCTAGATACTCTTGGGTTTTCTTTATTGTATTTAAGGATGAAGCTTTTGGTCTTTTTCGAAACGTGGTTCTTAGACTCTCTATTGAACTCCCAAGAGCACTTAGAGCAATTAGAAGTGACAATGGTACTGAATTTAAGAATTCATCTTTTAAGTACTTTTGTGCTGAAAAAGGCATTGAACATCAGTTTTCCTCACCTAGAGTTCCACAACAAAATGTTGTTATTGAAAGAAAGAATAGAACTTTGGTTCAGATGACTAGGACTATGCTAGATGAACACCAAACTCCGAGGATGTTTTGGGCTGAAGCAATTTCTGCAGCTTACTATATTTCAAACAAAGTTTTCTTGAGATCAAAGTTGCGCAAAACTTCTTATGAGCTTCGTTTTGGATATAAACCTATTGTTTCTCACTTGAGAGTTTTTGCATTAGGTGCAAATGTTTTGTGTTAAAATCTAGAAATTTGGATAAATTTGAAGCAAGATCTCAAGGTGGTATTTTTCTTGGTTATCCCGCTTATACTCACGGTTACCGTATACTTTTGTTAGAAACTAACAAGATTGTGGAGACTTATAAAGTCACTTTTGATGAGGCTGGTCCAAGTACTAGACCTGATATAATAGGTACAGGTGCATAGATTCAGAGGAGGATGAAAACATCTTTATTAAAGAAAGCGATGATGAAGACGTTGATGCGACTGGTGGTCAGACCAACATCCGGGTCAGGTCTAACCAGCTCTTAAAAGCAGTCAGAGAGCAATACCGACCATAAGGAGATGAAGTTTCTGTAACTTCCAATGTTCCATAGGAGATCACTTCATCCCTTGAAGATGCTGTTCAAGATACTTCTCAAGATTTTTCTGCTCCTTTGCATATTCAACGTCTATATCCTCTTGAACAAATAATTGGTAATCTAAACGAGCGTGTCACTCATTCCAGGTTTCCTTCTCCTAACTCTCATGCTCATTCAACCTTTGTAGCTTCTTTTGAACTCAAAGATATTTCTCATGCTCTAACTGATGAATCATGGATTAATACCATGCATGAAGAACTTGAAAACTTTGAACGTAATAAAGTCTAGAATTTGGTTGAACCTCCTCAAGGACATAACATTATTAGAACTAAATAAGTTTTTCGAAATAAATAGAATGAGGATGATGTAATTGTTAGAAATAAAGCTAGGCTTGTTGCGCAAGGATTTACTCGGGTGGAAGGTTTAGACTTTGATAAAACTTTTGCTCCTGTCGCTAGAATTGAAGTCATTAGACTCCTTTTAGCCTTTGTTGCATCTAAAGGTTTTAGATTATATCAAATGGATGTTAAAAGTGAATTTCTCAATGGTTTCATTAATGAGGAAGTTTATGTTAAGCAACCGCCTGGTTTTGAAAATCCTAAGTTTCTGAATCATGTTTCAAGTTGTCTAAATTTTTATATGCTTTGAAATATGTACCTAGAGCATGGTATGATAGGTTGAAAACTTTTCTACTTGAAAAATGTTTTGCTATGGAAAAAGTAGATAATACTTTGTTTCTTTTCAAGCAAGAAAATGATCAACTTTTTGTTTAGATTTATGTGGATGATATTATCTTTAGTTGTTCATCTCTCTCTCTGGCTTCTAAGTTTTCTAAAACTATGTGCAGAGAGTTTGAGATGAGTATGATGGGCGAGTTGACGTACTTTTTGGGATTACAAATCAAGCAAAGAAAAGATGATACTTTTGTTCATCAGAGTAAGTACACTAAAGATCTTCTTGGCGTTTTGACATAGAAAATTGCAAGCCAATTTGAACACTGATGCGAGCTACTTTCACTTTGGATCCTGATGAGGATTGTGAGCCTATTGATCAAAAATAATATCACAGCATGATCGGCTCACTTTTGTATCTCACTGCTTTGAGGCCAGATATTCAATTTTCTATTTGTTGGTGCGCTCGGTTTCAAGCTTTACCTAGTGTTTCACATTATCAAGCTATCAAGCATATACTCAGGTATCTCAAGTTTACTCAAGAATTTGGCATATGGTATTATACCTCTTCTAGTGTTAGCTTGAGAGCTTTTTCTATGCTGATTTTGGAGGTTGTAGAATTGATAGAAAACATATTAGTGGTACATGTCATTTCTTGGGAACATCACTTGTTGCTTGGTCATCTAGAAAACAATCTTCAGTTACACAATCCACCACCGAAGCTAAATATGTAGCTGCTGCTAGTTGTATCTCACAAGTTATTTGGCATATTTCTACACTCAAGGATTATGAGATTAACTATGATCGTGTTCTACTTTATTGTGATAACATAAGTGCTATAAATATTGATAAGAACCTAGTGCAACACTCTAGAATAAAGCATATTGATATTCGATATCATTTTCTTAGACATCATGTGGAGAAAAATGATGTTGTGGTTTTTTTTATTGACACTGAGTTATAATTGGCAGACGTTTTCACTAAACCTTTGCACTCTTCTAGCTTTGCTTTTCTTTGTGGGGAGTTGGGTGTTGTTCATCCATTGGGTTTGTTTTGAGGGAGAGTTTGCTTTTTCATTTATATCATAATTCATTCATGTTTATTTTTGTGCATTGTTTATATTCAAAATAAAAACAAAAAGAACAAAATATAGAGCTTTGATTTTTACCTTCAATTAATCTTTGTACTTGCTAGCAATATCTTATAAAATTAACGGATCACTAGTCTTGTTTTCATGTCTTTCAGTCCTTTTATGAGCCCATGACAGTTTTTGAGGGATATGACGCAAGACACATAAATACTCAAGTAAAAGATAAAGAAATATGTTGTGCTGATCTAGTGGCTAGTTTGAGTTAAATATGCTTACACATATTCTAGCTGTGTTTATTTGACCATAATAGTGCTTTAAGTTTTAGTACTGACAGTACAATAGCTCATGCAATGCCAAAACAATGAAATCTGAATGAAAAAATATCAAAAAGAAAGAAAGTGTGCAAAAGCACATAAAGAAAAGTGTGCAAAAGCAAAAAAGTTTTACATTCATGAAAAAAATATTTTGCCTACGTCACCTCATGAGACTCCTTATTATTGCACTTTGATATAAACTTGGAGATGATCATAGATGATCAGACCATTAATGGGGACTGCTTGTGTGTGCAAGAACCTCACAATAGGTCATGTGATCGAATCTCAGGTGGCATCATCTGTCTCTGGATAGTTGTCACTATACCAAGATAGGCACTTGTGAAAATTTCATACAAAAGTTTGCATATATCAAATCTGAAATTTTCAATGTCTATGAATTGAACTTTTAAGAGCATTAAGTGCTATTTTGGTTTTGTGGACGTGGCTGAATTGTGTGAGGTATTTCTCTTGAATTGGTCTGAGTGAAAGCCATAATTATAAATCATTGAAATTGTAATATCTTAGTATTGATTTGAACTTGAGAATTATGGCTTAGTTTCATCTTGAGGCTTTTAGACTTGATTGTTAGCTGGTTGGTCTATCTATTTTATTTGTATTGCAAACTTTGTCACATCGATAGCTTTAGGTACACTTCAAAGCTCTCAAATCAAGAAATAAAAAAAATGATGTTCTCGTGATAATTTCTCTCTTTTGCTTTACTTGATGAAATCATTGTCAAAGGGGGATAAAGATTTTGGGGAGAAAAAAGATTTTGGGGAGAAAAACTTGCAATCAATTTTCAAGGGAAAATTTCTTTCGTTGTGCTTTCGAAAATATGCTTATGCTTTCGAAAATATAAAATTTCTTCATGCCTTTTAATGATGTTGCCAATGTATTCATCAAGGGGGAGATTGTGAGATCATGTGTATGATCATTAATATATGATGAACAAATTGATTTGATGTTGATATATGTTGAACAAACTAGTTTTGATTGGTTTGAGTGGTCGGGCACTTTGGTCGAGTTGTTGAGCACTCTTGTCAGGCACTCAGCACTTAGCACTCAAGAAAATTTAGCACTCGAGAAATTCAACCCTCACGAAAATATAGCACTCAAGAAAATTCAACACTCAGGATTTTGGATCACTCGGATTTTTGATGTTCGAGTCGGATCATAAGCTTTAAATTGTTTAATTAAGAAATACACCATGTTTATGACTGAATAGACTGATTGAGTCAACTTAAAAAGAACTTGTGCTCAGAGAAAAGGTTTCTTAGATTGTTCATGTGCAGTAATTGCTTGAGGATGAATCATGGTCGATGACAGGATCGGAGGTAGGCTCTGGGAGGAGCTGAGGTTCAAAATGATCGAGGATGTCATGCGGCACGCTCGGGCTAGATGATGCTGTATATAAAGATGAGGTTTCCATATGGTATACGTGGGATGCGTATGAATATGGAAAGAGAGGTTTCTATATGGTGTACGTACAATGTGTGCGAATATGGAAAGAAAGGAAAATATGGAAGAACTTAGGATTTGAGGATTCATAAGAGATATGGATTCCTAGTTCGATTAGGACTCTAAAATTTATTATAAATAGACTAGAGAGGAGAGCAAAAATGAAATATGGAGGAAGAGACCGCTCAAAAGAAAAATTAGGGTTTAGCCTCTTGCTCTTTCATCTAGGGTTGTGAACGTGGATTTGGTGAGGGGTGCTTTGGATGCACCTTGTAAATACTCTTATGCAATAAAGATTCATCTTCAAGCATCAAGGAGTGTGGTGTCGTGTTCTTTCTTCTTAATGTTCATCGGTTTGCATCATTTTGGCTTATTCTGTGATTTCGCTTTTATTTGGGATTTAATTTGAATTGATTCATCCAAAACCTTGCCGTGGTCAGTGTGTTTTCATCTTACAATTGGTATCAGATCTTAGTTTCTATTTTTGTTTTGATCTTAACCGATCTTAACAATCACCATGGCATCTGAGAGGTTTTCATCTAAGCCGTGTATTTTTGATGGAATTGATTTTCTGTTTTGGAAAACCAATATGGAGTCTTATATCATGTCATAGGGTTTTGACATATGGGAAAATGTTTATAAACCATATGATCCACCTACCGATAATTGAGTTAATGACTATCGATGAATCATCGAGCAGTCCACCCAAGGGTGTACCTGAGGTGATGATTAGATGTGTGTATGGGAAGCGCAGTGCCTTTGAACCCGATGGTCGACTCTAGAACACAAGAGGCAATGTTTATACTGGTTCGGGTCTCCCGGAGGATAATGACTCTACATTCAGTGTTTTGGTGTATAATATGGTGGATGTGCTTATAATACGACGCAATTAAGCTATGAAGGCTCAAAGCGTCAAAAGCAAGAAGAATAACTTAAGATTGGATGCCACTGGGGGTGTCTCACCTCCTTTATATACTCAAGAGGCGAGCCCAATAACCTAGAACTCTACCCCGAGTTGATCTAAGATTGCCTACCGAACACGGGTGTTAAATCTCTAATTATTAGAGCCATATTCGGGATCCAGCCACCCGATAAGGACTCAACCTCCCTTATTAGAGCCGAACCTCCCTCCACGGGCTATACTAGATGATAATGCTAGACTTGGTCTGCTCTCGGTCTGGACTAATAAGCCCAATTGTGGGGTACCTAGGGGTCACATCCTCGACAGCAGCCCCCGAGCTCTTCTTAGCTTGGTTGAAAATCTTCAAACAAACAAGCTAGGAGGATCTCCTCTTTAATCTTGATCTTTGACACTTTTGCTGAATTTTGATGGTCTTGAAAAAAAGCTTCTCAATATTTATCTTCTTTGTGTGAGGTGCACCATGTAGGTGCACCCACACGGTGTAGCCCCCGAGCCTCGAGGCAAATAGAGGGTCAAAAAATGATCTGCAAAGAAAGCGTTCTAGAACTTCTATCTCTTGATAAATCCATCGAGGAACCTCTTTAAAACTTTGTCGATGATCTTGTCTTCTAGAACCATTTGCGTTGATGTCCTATTAGGAGAAGACCGTGGTCGAAGTCTCAAGACCGTGGTGGTCTCGAGCATGGTTGATCTTAAGTCTTCGGGGCTTGATTTCTCTATCGTTTGGGTCCTCGAGCGCTCAAGCCCTCGAGCAGGCAAGGTCTCGACCATAGAAGTCCTTGAGCATGTGAGCCCCTGGGCATGGGACCCATGGGCGCGGATAAACCCAAACGCCGTGAACTCCACCAGAGCACCCAAAAAGACACTTTTTAGTCCACTCCGCCTACAATTAATGCACAGCAGTTTGAAGGGACAGAAGGGACATTCCGCTTTTGTTAGGGCCACGCGCAGGCGTAGTTAGTGGATAGAGAAGCAGAACCGTTAGGTTGCCACGGGCTCAATGGGCGTGACGACTAAGGGGATGCTTCAATTACGGCAATTGCGCCTCACGTCAAGACGACAGCTGTGGGACTATTTAAGCCATTTCATTCGCCACTAAGCCGTATGGTACCAATTTGAATCCTTGCCCTCTGCAACCATCTACTTTCATTCCCTTCTTCTTCCTCGTTCAACCTACTAGCTCCCCGCCAGCTAGGTCACCACTGTGGTTGCATAGTCTGCTACCAAAAAGCTCGATGTTTCTTTCAATTGAAGCTGATGGCCTCTGGGGGTTCGCCGCCGCCTCCCCCACCGACGGAGTGGGAGAAATCGGTGATGTCGAGGGGTCAGCTACGCGAGCTGGTAGGGGCTAAATTCCTCCCGAAGTAGGTGGTGTCCAGGTGACGTGCGGCAAAGGATGAAGAGTTCCCCACGCCAGACACCCACGAGATTGTCCTTTTCAAATCCTTCCTCGAGCGTGGGCTTGGCTTGCCGGTGCATCCATTCCTTCGGGGCCTCCTGCACCACTATGGGATTGCCCTTGGCCACCTCACCCCCAACTCCATCCTCCACATCACCATCTTCATGCACCTGTGTGAAGCGTATCTAGGAGTGGATCTACATTGGAACCTTTTCCGGTACTATTTCATCCTTGTAGGACCAAAAAGGCGACCAGAGGGGGGGTGAATGGGCGCAAATTAAAAATGCAGTGGAAAATACAAATACCCCCAAAACTTCAAACAATGAGAATATCAG
>KE373001.1:229088-264048 GCA_000418225.1 Zizania latifolia | reverse complement strand
TTTCCCTCGCCGCTTCAGCTCCACGCACCCGGATTGGACCGGTACGCCTTCGCGACCCCTCTGTCCGACCGACGTCCGTCCGTGTACCTTAGTCACGTGCGAACTCCATCACGGTCGAGTCTCTGCATCTCTAATCTTCTTCACCCCGTTGACAATCACTCATCATCCCCATGGTATACACCATGGCTCCTCAATCCTCCGCCAGACATCGAGGCCCAAGGCAATCAGTGGTGCCTCACTCTAGCTCTGCACCATCAGGTCTAGCAAGTACCTAAAGATGCCAATCACCTCTTCAAATAAGGGGTGGTGGGTGGAGTGGTTCTATGTCACGAACAACCCGCTGGCCATCGAGGCCAACATCGGCCCAAAGCCAGAGCCCTCGACAAGCTGGAGCGACCAGGCTTTCTCGTCCGATGAGGACCAGGTCTAGGAACTGGTCACGCTAGTGAAGGACCTTCGGGAGAACATGCTGACCGGGGTCAAGGTTGCTGCCTGCTTTCGGCGGTTTTCCATTAACGCAGGTATGGTCGACAACAATTGAGCATACCCAATAATGTCCAACTAGAACCCTCGAGAAATTTCCAGAGCCCTCGGGAATTTGTTTTCTGATTTTGTTTTAGTCGATTTTTAGGGTACCGCCACCATTCACCTCTCTCTGGTTGCCGTGGTTAATGTATTTTGATCTTATAATTGGAATCAGAGCTTGGTTTCTATTTTATTTTGATCTTAACCGATCTAAACAATCATCATGGCATCCGAGAGGTTTTCAAATAAGCCTTATATTTTTTATGGAATTGATTTTCAGTTTTGGAAAACAAAGACGGAAGCTTATATCACATCACAGGGTTTTGACAATTGGGAAAAGGTTTCTAAACCATATGATCCACCTACTGATAATCAAGTTAATGACACTAATAAGGCTACCTTTGAAGCAAATTGCAAAGCTTGAAACTTGATTATCAATGGTGTTGGGCGTTCTGATTTTGATCGTATTTCTCATTTTTCTTCAGCGCATGAGATGTGGAATGCTCTTTGTGCCTATCATCAAGGCCCTTCCACAATCAAGGAAGTGCGTAAAGACGTGTACAAGAAAGAGTACATGAAATTTGAGATAAAACTCGGTAAGACCTTGGATGAGTATTTTGTTTGCTTTAATAAAATTCTTAGCAATCTTCGTTCAGTTGATTCTTCTTATGCTATTAATTATACTGATTCTGAAATTGCTAGACATTTACTTAGTGGGCTTGATATGTCGGTTTGAGAGATGAAAGTTACTTTAATTCAAGAGTCGGTAGATATGACTACTCTCACTTTGGATACTCTTTATTCAAAATTGAAAACTCATGAATTGAATGTCTTTTCACGCAAGATTTCTCCTAAATCAATGGTTTTGGTTTCTGTCTTCTAACGAGTCTTCCTCTTTTGTATCATCTTCGAGTGTTTTTTTATCAGCTTTAAATGCCTTGTCTGATGAACAATTTGAGCAGTTTGCAGAGGAGTACTTGGCGTTGCTTTCTATGAAAGTTACTAAAGCTTTGAACAATGTAAGGAATAGAATAAGAAGTGGTCATGTTCGATGCTTTGAATGTGTTGAGACAAACCATATTCGTATCAACTGTCCTAAGCTCAAGAAATCCTCAATGGAAGATAAGGAGGATAGCAAGCGCCCATCAAAAGAAGGTAAGATGAAAAACTACAACTACAAGAAGATGGTGCATCGAGTCTTTGCCGTCCTCGATCAAGTTGATATGAGTGATATGGACTCAATGAGCGATGAAAGTAAAGATGAAGGCAAAGGCAAAAAGAATGATCTCACTGGAATATGTCTTATGGCATATGACATGGTAAGCTCCAGCGAGGATGAACTCTACAGCGATGAAAATGAGGTAAAACCTACTTATGATGATTTAGCTCGTGCTGTGGTTCGTCTTGATACAAAATTGAGAAAATGCAATAAGAAAGTTAAGAAACATGAACTTGTTGTTAAATCACTCAATTCTAAAATTGATAGGCTCAAGTCTTTTATTCCTGATGATGATTCATACAAATCATGTGATGCTTTACAATCTGAGATTATTGCTTTAAGAGATTATCATAATTCCACTCTTCATAAGCTCAATGATAAAATTATCAAGAATGAATATTGCTTTGCTATTGGTACTACCATACTTTCTCGAGTTGTTGATGAACTATTTGTTACTAAGAACTTACTAGAAAAGATGAAAGTTGCCTTATATGCTAGTTCTTTGGTAAATACCTTATATTGTAATAAATTCAAATGATTTAAAAATGTAAAGAGCTCAACCATTATGAAACATGATTCAATTTCTTGTTCAAAATGCTCATTGCTTGAATTGAAACTGAAAGATGCTTATGGTAGAGTTGAACTTTTACAAAATGACTTGCGGACTCATGAAACGTTGTCTTGTTCAAACTGTCGCAAACAAAAGAGTATTGCTGATATTTGTAAAAATTGTATTGCTTTGATAAAAGAAGTTGATTATCTACAAAGATCCTTGCAATATTTTTCAACTAGTAAAAAGAACCTCAACATGTTACTAGATACATCTAAAGTAATCACAAATCATAAAGGACTAGGTTTTGATGCTCGTGCTTACTTTACTTCTCATCAACCTACTGCAATCGAAGCTCTTCAAGGAGGTAAGA
Organism: Zizania latifolia; assembly: GCA_000418225.1. Lineage (NCBI taxonomy): Eukaryota > Viridiplantae > Streptophyta > Magnoliopsida > Poales > Poaceae > Zizania > Zizania latifolia. Next base: position 261,381 of record KE373001.1, on the reverse strand, counting down.
TTGAGGTTAAACCTGAACCAAAGCAAACTGTTTTTAAATCTGCTGGAACATTATCAAACTTAGGGACGTCAAGTGCAATTGCTTCTGCATCTAAAACAACTAAACCAGTGAAGTATAATTATACACATTGTGGAAAAGATGGATATTTAGTTCTGTTCTGTTTTAGACTTGCAAGACAACAGAAAAAGAACAAGAAAAAATCATTTGCTAAACATAAGTGACAACGGTCATTTGTGGAATCGAGTAGAGCAGTCGGGCCACAAAAATTAAGGTGGTCGGGCTGACCTTTTTCGGTGGTCGGACTGAGGATTAGTCGATGGTTTGACCGATAGCGCTCTATTTTGGTAAGGGGTAAAAGTGACACTGGTTTTGCTCGAGGATTCTTGCTTGCTGGTATTTTGGGTCGGTGTCTCAGTACTAGATTCATAAATTTCTTTTATCTAACCCTAGTATTGAGACCTTGACATCTTCTCGTGTATAGTCCTTGAGAGTGAGAAAGGAGAATATATAGCAAGTAGACTCCGGATGTTCACGACATATGTCTAGTGATAAAAATTGGTTCTCCTCTCTCACACGTGCATCTCGGTCTGAATCAGTGACTTTTGGGGAAGCTTCTACTAGCACCGTCAGTGCTAAAGATATAGTCAAGGTAAGTGACAAATTCATATTCAAAGATATAGCTCTTGTTGATAATCTAAAATACAACTTTTTTTTGGTATCACAAATGATTGATGAGGATCTTGAGGTGTGTTTTAAAAATCTGATTGTAAAGTTCTTGATGCCTCCGGTGATCTTGTGTTTGAGTTTTCATGCTTTGGAAGAGTTTTTAAAGCTGATTTTGATTCACATTCATCTTCTAAGATTAAATATCTAGTTGTCAATAATTCTAAAGATTTATTCTTCTAGCATCGTGGACTTAGCCATGTTGGTTTTGATCATCTCACTCGTGTTAGTGGTTTGGATCTTATTCGTGGCTTGCCAAAACTGAAAGGTGTTGGTGATTTGGTTTGCTCTTCTAGTTGTCATGCCAAAATGGTTTCTAGCTCACATGCTCCTATTACCTTGGTTATGACAACTGCACATGGTCAACTTTTACACATGGATACTATTGGACCTGCTAGAATTCAATCTGTTGGAGGGAAATGATATGTTCTTGTCATTATTGATGATTTCTCTAGATACTCTTAGGTTTTTTTTATGGCATCTAAGGATGAAGGTTTTGGTCTTTTTCAAAACTTAGTTTTTAGACTTTCTGTTGAACTCCCAAGAGCACTTAGAGCAATTAGAGCATCTCCAACAGCCTCTCCAATTTTGACTCTCCATTGGTCCATTTAGCGAACTCTGCAAAAAGATTCCTCTCCATATCTGCTATACACTCCAACAGACTCTCTATTTCCAACTCTCCAAAAAAATTACTCTCCCTTTTAAAATCCCAAAATATTTTGAAAGATTTGATTTATGTTTAAAATCCCAATTTCTAACTTTAGAAATCCCCAAATTATAAAATTTTCAAATTTTCAAATTTTAGAAATTTAAAAAATTCTTTTTTTCATTTCTATGTTGCTTCCTGTACTAACACAATTTCTATTTTGCTTGTCGTGCTGCCGTGCAGCAGTAGGCGGAGGTGTGGTTGGAGCAATCAACGCCGATTACTTGTGGCCCTTATTGCCAGGCATGACCGATGGGAGGTGAAGAAGGGAGAGGCAGAGCATGGGAGTGACTGCAGGTGGGGCACATAAAAATTTGGCATCAAACTTGGCTGGCCAAGTTTTGTCATTGAGGAGTTCAGTTTGGCTAGCTAGATGGCTTAGCCATTCGGTTGGCCAGTCTGTTGGAGGACGTTTTTAGGCTTGAATGACCAAAATTTGGCTTGGACAGCCAGATGGCCAACCTGTTGAAGATGTTCTTAGAAGTGATAATAGTACTGAATTTAAGAATTTATCTTTTGAGTACTTTTGTGTTAAAAAGGCATTGAACATCAGTTTTCCTTACCTAGAGTTCAACAACATAATGGTATTATTGAAAGAAAGAATAGAACTTTAGTTGAGATGGCTAGGACTATGCTTGATGAATATCAAACTCCTAGAAAGTTTTGGGCTGAAGCAATTTCTATAGCTTGCTATATTTTAAATAGAGTTTTCTTGTGATCAAAGTTACACAAAACTTCTTATGAGATTCGTTTTGGACATAGACCTAGTGTTTCTCACTTGAGAGTTTTTGGGTGCAAATGTTTTGTGCTGAAATCTAGAAATTTAGATAAATTTGAAGCAAGATCTCAAGATGGCATTTTTCTTGGTTATCCTACCCATTCTCGTGGCTACCGTGTACTTGTGTTAGAAACTAACAAGATTGTGGAGACTTATGAAGTCACTTTTGTCGAGTGTAGTCTTGGTACTAGACCCGATGTAACAGGTCTATGTGCACAGATTTAGAGGGAGGATGAAATCATCTTTGTTGAAGAAAGTGATGACGAAGACAACGATGTGGCTGGTGGTCGGACCAACATCCGGATCGGGTCCGATTAGCACTTGGAGGCAGTCGGGGAGCAATATCAACCATAAGGAGATAAAGTTTCTGCAACTTTGAATGTTTCTCGAGAGATCACTTCGTCTCTTGAAGATGTTGTACAAAATACTTCTTAAGATATTTCTGCTCCTTTGCATATTCAACGTCAATATCCTCCTGAATAGATAATTGGTAATTTGTATGAGCATGTCACTCGTTCTAGGTTTGCTTCTCCTGACTCTCATGCTCATTCAACTTTTGTAGCTTCTTTTGAACCCAAAGATATTTCTCATGCTCTAACTGATGAATTGTGAATCAATGCCAAGCATAAAGAACTTGAAAACTTTGAACACAATAAAGTCTAGAATTTGGTTGAACCTCCTCAAGGACATAACATCATTAGAACTAAATGGGTTTTCGAAATAAATAGAATGAGGATGGTGTAATTGTTAGAAACAAAGCTAGGCTTGTTGCCCAAGGATTTACTCAAGTGGAAGGTTTAGACTTTGATGAAACTTTTGCTCCTGTTGATAGAATTAAAGCCATCAGACTTCTTTTAGCTTTTGCTACATCTAAAGGTTTTAGATTGTATCAAATAGATCTTAAAAGTGCTTTTCTTCATGGATTCATCAATGAGGAAGTTTATGTTAAACAACCACCTGATTTTAAAAATCCTAAATTCCCGAATCAAGTTTTCAAGTTGTCTAAAGCATTCTATGGTTTGAAACAAACACCTAGAGCATGGTATGATAGGTTAAAAACTTTTCTGCCTGAAAAAGGTTTTATTGTGGAAAAAGTAGATAAAACGTTGTTTCTTTTCAAGCAAGAAAATAATCAACTTTTTGTTTAGATTTATGTGGATGATATCATCTTTGGTTGTTCATCTCACTCTTTGATTTTCATGTTTTCTGAGACGATGTGTAGATAGTTTGAGATGAGTATGATGGACGAGTTGATGTACTTTTGGGGACTACAAATCAAGCAAACAAAAGAAGACACTTTTGTTCATCAGAGTAAGTACACCAAGGATCTTCTTCAGCGTTTTGATATGGAAAGTTATAAGCCAATTTCTACACCGATGGGAGCTACTTTCACTTTGAATCCTAATGAGGATGGTGAGCCTATCGATCAAAAAGAATATAGGAGCATGATCGGCTCTCTATTGTATCTCACTGTATCTCTCGTGCAATATCAAAACAATGAAATCTGAATAAAAAATATCAAAAAGAAAGAAAGTGTGCAAAAGCACATAAAGAAAAGAAAAGTGTACAAAAGCACATAAAGAAAAGAAAAGTGTACAAAAGCACAAAAAATTCTACATTCATGAAAAAATATTTTGTCTAGGTTGTCTCACGAGATTGCTTATCATTGCACTTTGATATGAACTTAGACATAATCATAGATGACTAGAACATTGAAATGAGGACTACTTGTGTGTGCAAAAACCTCATAATAGGTCATGTGACTGAAGCTCAGGTGGCATCATCTGTCTCTGGACAGTGGTCGTTATGCTGAGATAGGCACTTATGAAAATTTCATACAAAAGTTGCATATATCAAATCTGAAATTTTCAATGACTATGAATTGCACTTTTAAGAGCACTAAGCGTTGTTTTGGTTTTGTAGACGCGACTGAATTGTGTGTGAGGTATTTCTCTTGAATTGGTCCAAGTGAAAGCCAACATTATAAATCATTAAAATCATTCAATTTTAGTGCTAATTTGAACTTGAGAATTTTGCCTTAGTTTCATCTTAGGGCTTTTAGACTTGATTGTCAGCTGGTTGGTCTATCTATTTCATTTGTGTTGCAAACCTTGTCACGTGGATTGCTTTAGGTACACTTCAAAGCTCTCAAATCAAGAAATCAAAAAACTGGTGTTCTCATAATAATTTCTCTCTTCTGCTTCACTTGGTGAAATCATTGTCAAAGGGGGAGAAATACTTTGGGGGGGAGAAATTGGTTTTTGATGAAATCATTGTCTTTTGCAATCAATTTTCGAGGGAGTTTTATTTATCGTTCTTTGAAAAAACTTTGGGGGAGAAAAACTTGTTCTTTGGCTTGTGTTTTCGAAAATCAAAAATTTCTTCATGCTTTTTAATGGTATTGTCAATGTGTTCATTAAGGGGGAGATTGTGAGATTATCTGTATGATCATTGATAAATGATGAACAAATTGGTTTGATGTTGGTATGTGTTAAATGAATTGGTTTTGATTGGTTTAAGTGGTCAAGCGCTTTGGTCAAGTTGTCTGTTGGTTGATTGGACTGATTGAGTCAAGTTGGAAAGAACTTGTGGTCGGAGAAAGGGTTTCTTGGTTTGTTCATGTGCAGCCATTGTTTGAGGGCGAGTCGTGGTCGATGACGAGATCAGAGCTAGGCTCGGGGAGAAGCTGAGATTCAGAACGATCGAGGATATCATGCGGGATGCTTAACTAGAGGATGCGGCACGTGAAGACGAGGTTTCTATATGTCGTACATGGGATGTGTGCGAATATGGAAAGGATGCGAGGTTTCCATATGACGTACGCGGGATGTGTGCGAATATGAAAAGAGGGGAAAATTTAGAAGAAGTTAGGATTTGAGGATTTGTATGAGATATGGATTCCTAATTGGATTAGTATTCCAAAAGTTGTTAATTTCGTGGCTCATGGTGGCAGCCATGAGGGATTATAAATAGACTAGAGGGCCAGAGGGGAGAGCAAAACATGTATCAAAGAAGAGAGAAAAATTAGGATTTAGCCTTTTGTTCTTCCATCTATGGCTTTGTTCATGATTTGGTGAGGGGTGCTTTGGATGCACCTTGTAAATACTCATGCAATAAAGATTCATCTTCAAGCATCAAGAAGTGTGGTATCACATTCTTTCTTCTTAATGTTCATCGGTTTGCATCGTTTTGGTTTATTCTGTTATTTCACTTTTACTTACGATTTAATTTGAATTGATTAATCCAAAACCTTGCTAGGACATTAAGAGAAAAGTCTGAAAAGTTTCATTGATTAATTCATCGTATTTTAGGAGTAATTAAGGTTTTAATTTTTAGATCGAATCTGCTCTGTTTTTATGGTATAGAAATTCCCGAGGATCATAACTTTTTATTGGGAACTCAGATTTGAGTGAAACTACTCGAGAAAGTTTCATATTAAGTCTAGTTTCTTGTGTTAAAATTTCAGATCAATCCAAGTTATGGATCAAAAGTTAAGTATGTTTTACTGTTGCTTGGTCAGGCTATTTTCATCTCTCGAGAAGCCCTCGGGAAATCTGCAGAGTCCTCCAGAATTTGCAGGAACCTCTGGAAACTCCTCGAAAAATTTCCAAAGCCCTCGGGAATTTGTTTTCTGATTTTGTTTTAGTCGATTTTTGGGGTACTAAAGCCATTCACCCCCCCTTTGGTTGCCATGGTTAGTGTATTTTGATATTATAAAAAGAGTAATTAATACCACATAATTACGTGTTGACATTAATTGAAAGGCTAGGTTAAGTGACTTACAATGTCTAGCACCGCAGCAAGCTGACGTCGAGAGCATCCATGTTAAAAAGATCATATAGATCCTCGAAGCAAAGCAAATATAGCCGTCGCTGAAATGTCGCTCCGTGTACATGACAACAATTGAATTTTTGTTGTTGTTGCAGCCAATCAGATAGAATTGATGTAGGTCTATTATGGATTGCCCTGCCTTCCTTAGCTAATCTTAAGGTAGTAGAGGCTTGCCAACTTGGTACTTAGGGTGTGCTTGAGTCTAGGTTGTCGCTCCGTGTACATGACAACAATTGAACTTTTGGACTTTTTAGCGATGATCTTCTTTGTTTTGGTTTTTGTGACTGTTGGCTTCTTAGGCGGTGGCACAACGGTGGCCATTTTACCTTTCTCGATGGCATCAGGAGGTTGAGCAACATATGCAACTAGAGGTTGAGCAGTAGGAGGTTGAGCACGAGCCTGATCTTGAGGGCGAGCATGAATTACTTGTGCCTGGCTTATAGATGTCTCAGGATCGACAATAATATGCTGTCGGCTCCATTGTACCCTTGATAGAAGTGTATCACGTAGATTGTTGGTTTCGTCATTCAGAGAAATAGGTAGTACAATGTTTTCTGTATTGGGGTGCACATAATCGATAAACACCACTGCATATCCCTCCCTTATCGGCATAGTGTATAGCTCATGCACATCTGGGTAGACCACACCCTTTGCCACCCAATATGAAACCCCGCATGCTTTAAGATAAGCGAGCACGAGGTGAGTTTATTGAGTTGGTCAATCGTGTCTTGCATACTGCCACGAGATTGGGGGGTCAATTTTGCTTGCTTGACCTCTCTTAAAGCTTGGCTGCTCTTTCTGACACATGCGGGGTTATCCAATGTAGGTTCAGCTAGAAGGACGATACCCTGTAGAGCTAACGTTCTCACGAGATCTGTATATACAGTGGTCTTGATTCTCTATGTCAGTGCTTCCACATCAATTTTTCCGGACCTTCTTCGCTTCTTGTACATATCAGCATTGTTTGAAAAACCATGCTTCTAGCTTAGCGAGTTAGAGATGCCCCGCACACGACCAGGGTGCTCTGGGTTTCTAAGAGCACTTGTTAGCTCATCCTACTCCCTCACGGCAGTGAAGGATCCTTGTGATGCCTGTATGGCCAGATCTCTGACCTTCTAAGCTACTGACATCGCTTCGCTTGAGGTCCACGTGACTTCACTGCTCTCTGACAGTTTCCCTAAGGCCCTTAGAAACGATTGTGCTCTGCCAGGAAACTGTTGTCATAGATTTTTTTGCCCTCACTGGCCATCTTGGCATCTTCGGCCAACCACTTGTCTTTCTTCCCCATATAACCAGTTGTGCTAAGGTTGTGGGATGGCTTATTCTTAGCCCGGAGCTCCTTCTTCCCAGAGCTTTCTGCCTTAAACGCAGATGAGCTCTTCGTCTTCACAAATTGGTCCCAGCACTCCTTTTTTAGGTATAGGTGCTTTGTGAAGGGCTCGAGGTCATTGACGACAAAGTTTGATACAAGGTTGCTTTTATGAAACCTTCATAGCTTGGATATCATCTTCATTGCAGTCCTTAACATTGTCGCCTTAGTATTCTCGGGAAACTCAAGGAAATTGTTGATCCCGTCGTTGAAGAGTGCAGTCTTCTGCTCTCGACTAAGATCGTCGAACTTCCTTAGGGTTAATAGGACCCTCTCCAGTTCAATCAGTCTTGCCAGCTTCCTCAACTATTGCAAGGCTGCTTTATCTTTTAGCAGGCCATCGCTGTCTACCACCTTGATGGTTAGCTTGTCCGTAGGCCACTTTACTTGCGACCTTGGCTTCTTGATTGCTAGCTCGACCTTGTCGGCGGAGCTAGATGACCCGATAGAGGAATGGGTAGACATCTAAACATTAAGAGAAGGAAGAACTTAATGTTTCATTACAAAAAATGTACGATGGAAACGACGCTAGACTTTGGGCACTAATAGGTAAGGATAGGCCCTAAATCCCATCCCGGGATGTGCGGCCCATATAGCTAGATCCCGTGGTCCCGTACGGTTCTAGAGAGAATTTTGACAGCATCTCCCCGTTGTTCTCCAAATATATGTCTCAACTTGGGGTTGAGAGGATTGTGTATCTGGACAACAACGGAAAGACACCACCGAAACTCTCTCTAGAACCGTACGGGACCACGGGGTCCAGCTACGCGGGCCGCACATCACCGGACTATCTAAAGTGTGTGGATAATTCGGAAGCATCTTCCTATAAATATGACCAGTTACACGATCATATTTATAATCCAACACTCCCAAACGGGAGACAACGTAATCGGTTGCGCGACTCTAATAACTCACCATGCATTTATATTATATTATAATATATTAAATTTATAACAAAATTAATTTATAGCAAAGATCCATTAGTTATTAATTCACTAATTATTTCACTTTGTTCAACATATATATATTGAAAAATTACGGTGGTGCATTAATATTGGAGAAAAAATACATTCAAACGGACATTGGTGCTAGCGGCGGTGTCGACGGTGCACCGAAGCACGTAACAGTGCGGGTTGCCATCCCAAGGCGCGCGCGTGGTCGGCTTGCTGGTGGCTGTGGGACTTAACTGTGGCTGGTCAGCAGTTATGGAACAAGAATGAAGTTGGCGACGGGTGGGAGCAATAAGTGAGAAGCTCGGTGGATCTAAGCTCATGCGCTGCTTAAATACTTGTCATTAGTGACGGTTATCGCTAAAAACACATCACTAACGGTGGTCTTAGGGTTGTGGGCTCTTTAGTGACGTGGATAAAATAACACGTACGTGTCACTAAAGAGCACAGCCTATAGTAATGGGTGATACTGCGACCCGTCACTAATGGGGATGTCCCTCTTTAGTAACGGGTTGTAACATGACCCGTCACTACTGCTACGACGCTTTAGTGAGGGGTCACAGTGTGACCCGTCACTAATAGGGGTGCCCCCTCTTTAGTGACGAATCATACTGTGACCCGACACTAATAATGCAGCATTACTGACACGTGTAAAACAGTTCGTCACTACAAGTGTATTACTGACACATGTTATTTATTCGTCAGGAAAACTCTATTATCAAAGACTATTTTTTATAGTAGTACGTGGTAGCCCGATGTGCTAGGGTCCTGGCCTAAACATGACACGGGTGAACGAGTCGTGCTGGCACGGTCTGAGAGCAATCGTGTCGGACCGTTATCAGTGCATATATGTTTGGGCCGGCTACGCTGGTGCGGCCATCACTACTCTACATATAACTTTTGAGACGATCGATATTTTCCCATCAGTACAAGTATGGAGATTTCTTGTGATTTAACTGTTTCTTATGAAATTCTTGCACGCTACAAGTGGGGTCTCAATACTGCTAGTTGCAGACACCACACGTGCATAGATCTTAATAAACACAGCCAAAACAAAACGAACAAAAGTTTCTCTCATATCCAAAACGAATCAAATGTGAGCCGTTCTTCTGCCCCTCGCACCGCACTCTTCCCCAACTGTCGAAGTCGTCGACGAGAAAGCAGTGATACGCAAATCAGCTCTTGTGTGGTAAGGCTGGCCTGGAAGACGAAGCTGTCAACAGAACGTGCATGCAATATCATATCGCCTCATCTGTTACCAGCTGGTTCCCATGCATTCCTCACATCACATCGCTAGCTGATCAGGGCAAGCCTTGTGCCCTTCAGGTGCTCGCCACGTGTGAAGTGGCACGTGTCGCCGTGCCACTGGCTGGCCGTGCGAGTCCCATGTGAACGGTGGTGACTGGCCACGTGCGTGGTGCGCCATGCCATTGTAAAGCACTTAGCAATGCTAGCTAGAGGCTATAAGATCTTATGTGCATTGTTCGTTTGCTGCAAAAACCAAGAAGATGAGAAATGAATATAGCAAAAAGCGTGAAGTGTGATAGAGCTGCATTTGCACCTGCACCTACAGAGAAAGATAGAGCAACGGTCCGTTCTTTTTGATATGCATACTAGCTTCTTGGATGATGCTGTTCAATTCTAGCAAGATCCTCTCTTAATTCCCTTAGGTGCAGTGGCTGATGCAACTGTGTCACAGAGTTCACAACCATTCCAATTTCCTCCAACAAGCGATTTGTGATATAGCTAGCTAGCTGCATTTGCGCACCTGCACGTACAATTAGTAGTTTGCAACAAACAATATATTTCATCAAAAGTGTGATTCGCACATGCAGTTCGATCTGTTGATCTTCGTTCAACTATTCTACTACCTGCACTGGTAAATGCAAATTAAGATTTATCGATCATATATAACATTTCCAACTAGCTTTCTATATATACATTAAGATCAGATACGATGCCTGCTGCTGTATAAATGCTCTTGTTTTAATTTTCTCTTCTTTAATTCTTTCATTTGCCTTGTGTCCTTGATATAACTTGTTTCTACTCTACGGTTTTTCCTTTTTCTTTCTTCTGCAAATCTTAATTGTATAAATATTGCATATCATATATACTCTCACATGGCATGGCATGCAGCTGTTGATGCCAACTTTATCCTTTTGTTAATAATTCAGCTTAAGTAATTCTTACCTTTTATTATTTTAGATTAGTTGTTGTAAGAGGTCTTCGTTTAAGTGATGAAAAATTGGCAATCTTGATGAGTTGATGAGTTAATTACACTTAGTTGACTAATATGTGTGTCAGGTTGCAATATTTGTGGCCGAGAAACATTTCTATTTGATCCTTTAAATATATGCATGTGGCACTTCAAGTCAATCTTGGTTAACAATGGGGACTGGACTATGCTTAAGAAGAAACCGAGGTTGGTCAGGATTTCAGATAATATAAGTTTGGAATCAAGTATGCACATGGTAGATGAATATCGTGTGTGTGGAAAATTTGTTGTAACGACGGGCTTCACAAGTTGTACTTCGAAGCTCCAGATTTTGCGAAGAAATTTGGAAGAAAGATAGAAGAAAAAGAGAAGGAAAATAACTGCTACAATACATGCTCGGGTTGCTACAGTGACTGGGCATCTCTTGTATGAGCCTTTCAAATGCATAAACTATCTCCAAATCTTTCAATGTCGATAATATTTGTATAGTCATCTTTTTGTTGAGATCTTAAAGTTGTCATCATAGCAAATATTATGGGCATCTATTATGCAATTTGGTAGGAATTAGAATGGTGAGATAATAACACATTAGTTTACTATGATTGTGCTAGCTATAGATAGAACAATCAATATATATTTTGAGAAAACAATATGTACCAGACCGACGCTTACATAAATGATTGATTTTGATTAAAGTGGACTTTGGAGCGTATGTCTGTTCATAAAAGAAAGAAGGACAATAGATCAATTTGGTAGGCAATCAAGTGAATCAACTAGTTGAGTCTTGTTCAGTTTCTTGTAAAAACTAATTTGTATTACATCTATATTTATATTTGCATTTGTAAAACTAATCAAGTGAATCAATATATTGGAGCATCTGTATTGCAGTGGTCGACTGACGCAAAAATAGAAAACAATGAGTAATATTGAGTTGGATTACTACTTCTACACATATTTCAATTTTCTGCAAAACTAAGATAGCATTTGCATTGTAGTGGTTGACTGACCAAAAAATAGAAAAAGAAAAAGGAGGAAAATGACATATATTGCGCGGGTGATGATAATGTTGTCTAGCTCGCAATGTTCGTCAACACTGCTCTACTGGTCACCTCGTCGGCTTGCCGTGGTGCCCTCAATGATGAGGCGGTGGGCTAGCTACGCGGATTAAAGGGGGGCAAAATAGGTGAGGCTAGGGTTTTGGTCGCATGGGTGGGTGCGCAAGAAGAAAAGAGACATTATAGGAGATTTTTAGAATAAATGGTTAGATTAATAGGAATCTTTTAGTACTAGGTGGTCTCATCACCCAGTGCTAAAGGGTTCGGTTCCCGCACGATGTTTTAGGAACTGCTCAATATATTTTAGTACTAGGTTGGGAGACCACCTGACACTAAACTTATTAGTACGAGTTGACCTTCCCACCCAGTACTAATGCCCAAGCTTTTATTACCGGTTGAGGACCCTAACCGGTACTAATAAGTTTAGTAGCAAGCGGTCCCCTGAACTGGCTAAAATTATTTATTACTACTGGTTATACCTATCCTCAATTTTTCTCTTTTTTGGACTGTTTTAGATGACTTTTAGTACTAGCTCGAATTGGAATATGTACTAAAAGGGGTGGATGAAAGCCTACTTCTCTAGTAGTGTGCATCTATATGAAGCTTCACGTGAATGTGTTTGACTTCATGGAATGATTAATTATATTCAAAGATCATGTATGTTTGACTCATTAGATTCTCTCACAATTATCTATAAAGATAATGTTGTTTGTATTGCTTAAATGCAAACATGTTATATAAAGTGTAATGTTACAAAGCAGATTGCTCCTAAAATATTTTTCCAACACGAGCTGCAAACAGTGGAGAAATAAATATTTTGCTAACGATGTCATGTGAAAATTTAGCAGATTTATTCACAAACCATTACCAATCTCAACGTTCTAGAAATGCATTTGTAAAATTAGTATCTAACAATTTTGTCACACATCTAAGTATCTAACCAGCAAGGGTACTATAGTCCAAAAAATGATTCAGAAATAGGAAAAAAAATCAAACGGTCGTTAACTAGACAGTCTCATATGATGTTGGCTTATTTCTTATGTATAAAAATAATATAAGGTATGAAATCTAGATTGTAAAAGCTAGATAGTTAAAAGCTGGATTGTAAAAACTTTGGGCTGTTTGGATCCCTGGATTGTGATATGGTTAGATTGTAGCTTTATGGTGCCAAATGTCTAATGACCTTCATTTGTTTTGTGCTGTGTGAAAATGACATGGGCATTTTCGTTTTTTTGGATATACAAGCTCATAGTCTTTTCTGATCTGACAAGCTGATAGCTGGCGGGTTGCTCAGCTGTGTGATTCCACTATCTATGATAGTTGTATTATGGAATTAAGCAAAAGGTACATGATTTGGATCCCAAGCTGGATTGTGGAACTGGATTCTCTTATTCGGTGGAATCCAACAACAAGGCCAAAATACATATGCTACGTCAGTCTTAAAATATAACTTTTTCGAGTTTATTTTTTTAAATATGTCAACCTATTATTTGTAAAAGATAAATTTTATATCTAAAGTCATGATACTACTCTAGCATTTTATTTTTCACTACTCTACTCAATTACTTCTAACTCATACTTACCTATCCTGACAATGATATCGTGGTCTTTTTCACATCTCCTACATGTGTTCAATTCTAAAGGTTACTCTATCTTAGGATGGAGAGAATACAAATTTTGTGGGCCCGCTTGATTCTATGTTTAAACAGATCATCGATTTATCCTGTAACATATATTTCAAACTCTTAAAAGATGGAGTTTTTTTTGAAAACTTTCTACTTGAAAAATATTTTAAAAAATCATTGGAAAACGGTTTATCAACTTTCTACATTCGTGATATCTGTTAGCTTTCAATTTTGCTCAGGCTAAGGCACCTGACACATTGAACGGCTCAGAACTAGGGTTAACAAAATCTTCCTGTAATCGACGTAATGCTCACGGTCGGTACCGACATATCAACCGGTTTCATTTAAAACTTAAATTTGAAATGAAAAAAGATGAAAAAAATTCCTAAAAATAGTAGGTAAATTAATATGATTTATGGTGAAATTAGTTTTCAAAAATATTGAACTATCACAAAGTAATGAACCGAGTAACATAAACAAAAATACAAAATATAAAAATAATTTATTTTTCAATCTTCTTCACTCGTTATTGTTTGATCCTTTGCATACAGCTCTCTTGGATTAATATCATATATTTGATCAAATAAAATATCATGCTTGATGAGTACAAAGCAAATATTCTTGCTTCATATGGCTTACAACTAATGTCTACAGATGAATACAACGTCGTTTATAATCAATAGAGTCAACAATGATAAGTTAAAAATACTCGAATTGTCAATTAACCATGTTATTTTGTAATTTGTATTTTATTGTAAACTTATAAAATTTATGGTATTGTAAGTTTCCTATTTATCTCAAAAAATAATTTTTTAAGATTTTATAATTTTTATTTTTTTCTAAAAAATTATCTGATTAGTACCGCGGGAACCGAGTCTGGTACTGTAGTTACCAAGCTGATACCGAACCAGCAGTAACTGAATTGTGTACCACGATAACCAAAGTATATACCGTGGTAACCGAATTTAAAACCGTTTCGCGAACTGATCCGAATTCAGATTTTAGGTTTTGCTAACACTTTCTAGGTCGAAGTCCCAACCTGCCTTGTCAATTTTTGCCTCAACTCCAGATCCCTTCCGTTGAGGGCTTGGGGCGAATTGTGGTTTGGGGAAATGGAGGATTCGGGCAGCAGCTCGCCGCCGGCGCCACCCACTTCCCGCAACAAGTACTGGATCCTTCGCCACGGCCGCAGCGTCCCCAACGAGCGCGGCATCATCGTCTCCTCCCTGGTACTCATCCGTGCACCCCAGTTCGCCATCTCCCCTCTCTTCAATCTGTTGCTCCATGAATTGTTTGTCCTGTTTGCAGTTTCGGTTGATTCGATCTTTCTCTCTAACTGTTCCGATCCTCGTAGGAGAACGGCACGAAGCCGGAGTTTGGGCTGGCGCCACAGGGCGTTGAGCAGGCGCGCTTGGCTGGCGAATCGCTCCGGAAGGTATCCAATTGGTGTGTGTTTATCGTGGTTCCATGACCTCTTGGATAGGATGTGCGGTAGTGACTTGGGGGAGTGATTTTCTTTTCGTACAGGAGCTTGAGGAACTGGGTGTGCCACTGGATTCTGTCAAGATCTGCTATTCGCCGTTCTCACGGACCATGGAGACTGCCCGAGAGGTCGCCAGAGTGCTAGGCATCCCCTTTTATAGTCCTAGCTGCATTGTGAGTGGTTTTCTTTTTTATACTGTTTTAACCTTGTTACATAATTCTAAATCGTAATACATGTGATCGTAATGGGCTGCATATAAACTTTCTTAGTATGTATTGTCCAGCTATTTGCGTGCGCAGGTATTTGAATGTTTACGGCACAAGTAATTTCCAATTGAATTTATTCAAGTTATCACTGTCAGCTCTAAAACCCTAAATCGCAAGAAGTGGAAGGCAGAAAACAATTGTTTGTCTTGGCTAACAGATCTGATTTTTCCATTAAAGTGCTGGAACATATATATAGGGGAGAAACCACCCCCTGTCTAGCCAGACTCCTAAACCTACTAGGACACGGCAGACCCCAATCCTATTCCTACTCGAACAAGGACTGTTATCTAGCTAGCAGAAACAGCTAGAGACCTTCTATAATTTCCCTAGGACTCATTATAGAAATACTATTCATAATTTAACTCATTAGGACTCTCAGCCTTGGGCTTATCCTAAGTCTTCTCCAGCTGTTACAAACTGAAACCTACTTTGACTCTACTTAGACCGAAACCGACTCTGACTCTAATTAGACCAGAGCGCAGGATTAATTAGGTAACAAATCACCCCCCTAATCCTACATCTTTGAAATCTGCTCGACGCCAACTCTTGCTCGAAGCTCTAGGAACTTGACGCGTGGAAGAGGTTTGGTGAGCAGATCCGCTAGCTGCTCGGCTGAGCTGGTGAATTCAATCACAGTCTTTCCGCCCTCAATGCACTCCCGAATGTAGTGATACCGAGTATCAATGTGCTTTCTTCGATCATGATAAACGGGATTCTTGCACAAGGATATGGTGGACTTGTTGTCAACCTTCAACTCTACGGGCTTCGGCTTGCCGCTAACGATGTCACTCAGCAAGCGTGCGAGCCAAACTCCCTGACATGCTGCAGTGGCGGCGGCAATATACTCAGCCTCGCACGAAGAAAGAGCCACCACTCTTTGTTTCTGCGACTGCCAAGTGATTGGGCTTGAACCAAAGAAGAACATCACCCCTATAGTGCTGTTGCGATCATCATCTCCCGCCATGTCGCTATCACTAAACCCATGAAGCCTTGTTGGTTCTTGGGCCGTTTCTTGAATTTGCACCCAAAATTGAGTGTCCCGGCAATATAACGCAGCAAGTGTTTTACCGCTGCATGGTGTTCTTCCCTTGGATCCTCCATGAAACGACTCACATACCCAACGGCATAGCAAATGTCAGGGCGCGTGTGTGTCAAATACCTTAAGCTGCCAACGATGCTTTGGTACATGGTTGCATCCACTGGTGGACTATTGCTTTTCTTGGTCAATTTAAGTCGTGTCTCCATCGGCACTTGACTTGGATTGCAGCCAGCCATGCCACTGTTCTCCAAGATCTTTTTCGCATAGGCCGCCTGGCAAACAGTGATGCAGTCCGCAGTCTGCTTAACTTCAATCCCAAGATAATAGCTTAGCAGTCCAAGGTCGCTCATCTTGAATAAGTTGTGCATCTCTACCTTGAACTTGCATATCTCTTCTGTGCCTACACCAGTGATGATCAGATCATCCACGTACACTCCCACAAGAAGTTAGGAGTTGCCGTGGCCACGTGCATACATAGCATGATCCGAGGGGCTCTGCTCGAACCCAAGTCGACGGAGGCTTTCATCTAGCTTCGAGTTCCATGCACGGGGCGCCTGGCGCAACCCATACAAGGCTTTCTTCAACCGGCGTACTTTGTGTTCTTCCCCGTCGCGCATGAAACCTGGTGGCTGCGTGACATAGACCAGCTCGGATAACTCGCCGTTGAGAAACGCCGTCTTCATGTCCATATGATGGACCTCCCAATCCTCTGTTGTCGCCACTGCAAGTAGCAGCCGCACAAAGTCCATGCGAGCGACTGGCGCGAACACCTCCTCGAAGTTGATGCTTGGCCGCTGCACGTACCCTTTGGCCACAAGAAGCGCCTTGTGCCGGACGATGTTGCCATGTTCGTCCCGCTTCACCTTGTAGACCCACTTGAATCCGATCGGGCGGCAATCTGTAGGAGGATCAATTAGCTCCCACGTGTGATTACTCTTGATCGACTCCATCTCCTCCAGCATCGCCGGCCTCCAGAACTGATTCTGCTCTGCTTCTTTGAACGAGGCTAGCTCCTCAGCCGAAGTGAGCAGGTCTTTGGACTTAGAGAGGAGCTCTCGTCGCGCCAAGGGGGGCACAGGTGCTGGTCCGAGAATGTTGTCTAATGTGCGAAAGCGGATCGGCTCATCATCTTCATAATCGGCGTCAAGAACATCTTTGGCGTTAGTTGGCGGTGTGGCAAACTCAACGGCCACAATTTGCTGGTGTTCCTGCCAGTTCTGGAGTGCTTGTTAAAGCTCTTGCTGAAGCTTGTGCGGCTGGATGTGCATTTCCCTGTGTCTCTGTGACAACAACCATGGAAAATTCCAAAGTGAAAGGGTCAGAACTTGACGGTGTACCTTCAGGCTGCTTCGATTCCCAGTCCCACTGGGCTTTCTCGTCGAAGATGATGTCCCTCGAGACGTGCAAGCGGTTGGTGACCGGATTGTACACCCGGTACGCCTTTGAGCCGGCTTCATAGCCGACAAACACCATCGGCGTGCTCCTGTCTTCAAGCTTCTGGAGGTGAGGCTTCACGTTCTTCACATGAGCCACGCAGCCAAATGTGCGAAAGTAACTCATCGTTGGTTTCTTTCCGCACCATGCTTCATAAGGAGTCATCCCGTCAATACTCTTGGTCGGTGACCAGTCGAGGATGAAAACGGCGGTGGACACCGCCTCCCCCCAGAACTTTCTAGGCAGGTTCTTGGCCTTCATCATGCTTCGAGCCATTGCAATGACGACCTAATTCTGCCGCTCGACGACTCCATTCTGCTGCGGAGAGTAAGGGGCAGTAAGTTGGCGTCGTACCCCTTGATCGGCGTAGTATTCGCCGAACTCCATTGAGGTGAACTCGCCGCCACGGTCCGTGCGCAACGCTCTCAGCTTGCGCCCGAACTCCACTTCAACTGTCGCCTGGAACTGCATGATGGCCTGAGGTGCTTGGTATTTTCTGGCCAAGAGACGCAGCCACATGAAGCGGCTCTTGTCATTGACTAGCAGCAGGAAGTAGCGATTCCCGCTTGGCGTGGTTGGTGCGATGGGCCCACAGATGTCTCCATGTACAAGCTCGAGGACATTGTCGGCACGGTAATCGGCGTGCTGAGGGAAAAAGGTGCGCCTCTGCTTGCTCGCAAGGCAAGCATCGCACACCTGCTCGATGTGGTCGATCGCCGGGAGTCCGCGCACCATGTCCTGCTTGGCTAGCTTCCGCAAGGCCTGAAAATTCAGGTGACCAAACCGCGCATGCCAACACCAGGCCTCTTTGGAGCTGTGCATAGAGAGGCACATGGGTTGCGCGACATCAAGCAACAGAGTGTAAAGGCGTCGTGTCGAGCGGTTTACCTTAGCGAGCAGTTGTCTTTGATTATCTCGGATTCTCATGACGCCTTCATGGATCAGCACCTCGCAACCATTCTCATCAAGTTGATCGACACTAATGATGTTGGAGGTGAGCCGGGGAATGTAGTAAACTCTCGTCATGGTACGGTGCTCGCCATTTTTGCATGCGAACAACACCGTTCCCTGTCCTTCAATCTCCACAAGAGATCCATCTCCAAACTTCACCGTGCCCTGGATGCCCGTGTCAAGCTCAGAGAAGACGTTGCGAGAGCCTGTCATGTGGTTGGTGGCACCAGTGTCGACGTACCACAGACGGTCATTCCGCCCGGCGTCGCTATCAAGCTGCGTTAGGACCTTCTCTTCCAGAAGATGTAGTGCAGCAGGCTCCGGCGCAGGTGCTGCCTCCAAAGGCTCTGAGGTGGTCGCTGAATGCTCGCGGTTTAGTAGCGTGGGCTCGTCGTCTTTGTCCTTCGTCAGGTGGGCCTCGGCTTGCTGCGGCAATCCTTGGCCCAGTGGCCAAGCTTACCACAGTTGCGGTACTTATCCTTGGAGATGTCCTGCTTATTTGCCTCCTTGCCATCGGTGGTTTTCTTCCGTCGATTTTGATTTCGACGGTTCCCGGACTTGTTGCTAGTAGAGTTCTCCCCTTTGCGTTCCTTCATCCGCGCGGCCCACTCCGTAAGCAGGAGCTTGCTGCCGGACTCTTCTTTCTTGGGTGGATTCTGATCCTCCACCGTCCTCAATCTCCTAGTTATCTCTTCAATCGAGAGAGTGGACAAATCTAGAAGAGTTTCAATGGAAAGAACCAATTGGGAGTACCTCTCTGGTGCTACCCGGAGAAACTTTTCAACCACCTTTTCCTCCAGTTCGGGATCACCAAGAACGGCCAGTTCATTCACGATGGCGTTCAGTCTAAGCACAAAGTTGTCCACTGACTCATCATTGCGGAACTGGATGGTTTCATACTGCTTGCGGACTCGCTGCGCATTTGCCTTGCGCACACGATCAACTCCAATGCGCATCGTCTTGATGGCATCCCAGGCCTCCTTTGTTGTCTTCTTGACAGCAAGCGTCGATATCATCTCTGACGGTATGGCGCGAAGTATCACTTCGAGGGCCATGCGGTCCTCCTGGAGCTTGACGTTGCCGACGTCGATGGCTTCCCAGAGACCCCTCGCTTAGAGCATGACTCTCATCAGGAGCGTCTAGTCGTTGTAGTTGGTCTTTGTGAGCATCGGGTAGGGAGCTGAGCCACCAACCTTCCTCACCACGCACTGCACGGCGATCGTACGGCCAGAATCAGCACCATCTTGTTGCTGCCGTCGACGTGACGAAGAACGCCCACGCCTCATCCTTGGTGGCGTGGTGGAGGTTCGACTCGCCGACGAAGCTGACATCACTCTGATACCACTTGTCAGCTCTAAAACCCTAAATCGCAAGAAGTAGAAGGTAGAAAACAATTGTTTGTCTTGGCTAACAGATCTGATTTTTCCATTAAAGTGCTGGTACATATATATAGGGGAGAAACCACCCCCTGTTTTGCCAGACTCCTAAACCTACTAGGACACGGCAAACCCCAATCCTATACCTACTCGAACAAGGACTGTTGTCCAGCTAGCAAAAACAGCTAGAGACCTTCTATAATTTCCCTATGACTCATTATAGAAATACTATTTCTAATTTGACTCATTAGAACTCAGTCTTGGGCTTATCCTAAGCCTTCTCTAGCTGTTACAAACTGAAACCTACTCTGACTCTAATTAGACCAAAACCGACTCTGACTCTAATTAGACCAGAGCGCAGGATTAATTAGGTAACAATCACTTGGAACTTTCTCTATTCATGATCAAGGGCATATATTATGGATTCAGTTAGCCATGAGCCCATGATACTAATCAATAATAATAATTTGTGGTCCATGCCTTTCATAAAGAGCAATAACTGGACAGGTAACATGTATACAAGAATGTAAAGGACATGCAGTTGATACTTCTATGCGTGCTATTTAAGCCGTGATATTTCCACAGGGGTTCCTGGTTGTGGCATAGCTGCTCTGTTCCATGGAATAGGAGATAGGAGTGTTGGCTTACTGGCATTTATTGTTTATGGAAAATATAAACGGAACAAACATAATTTTGTACAATTGCCTCAAAACAACTTAATGCATAATTTGTTTTCTGTTTCCTTCCCCCCTGTGGATGTAAGCCATAGTAATCCTTGCACAACATTATCATTTTACACAATAAGTTTACTGCCAGCAACACTGGTAACTAATCTCCTAGAAAAGAAGACCTTTGAAATAAACAAAGCCACGAGAGCTTTTACATCGGAAAATAACTGTAGTGTGCCTAGTTGATGAGAATCCAAAGTACTTCTACTATTCTATTGCTAGAAATATCCCCTTCGAATATATGATTTCCAGAATTTTGAATGTATTGCTCCAAAACATCTATAGTCTGCATACCTGCATAGTCCAATATTTTGTTTTCCAAATGTCTTTTCCCAAAACCATTCAAAATAGAGAAATATAGAGAACTTTCCTTTTGAAATACTTTTACATTTCTATTGTGCTTTCTTAAGGTAATAATTGTTCTATGTAATCCTCTGAGATAAGAATGTTGATCTGATGAGAATTTCTTTGCAGCCAACTGTGGAACTTCGCGAACGTTATTTTGGCCCGTCATATGAGTTGCTTTCACATGAGAAGGTGTGTTTTGTCAACCTACCAAACTGTGCATATTCTTATTTTATTAGAAATGGATAAATCATAAATATCTCAGCATGCTTACACAAGGGGGTGTGAAATGAGACCTATTTTAACTGAAGCAGAATTAATTTTAATGTAGCTGTAATTTTGGATCAATTTCATCTTCATTTGATCACAAGGAATGTCCAGGCCCCAGAGTTTCTTTCTGCTCCTTGTTTATCTGAGCAGAACAAGAAATGCCCATATTCTTGAATTTCCAGTTAACAGTGATTTTTAAAGAGAACCAAAGAGATGCAAATTCTGCGAGGGGATGGAGCAAGTTGTCGTCGGTGATTGCTGCACAAGACATCGCACAACCGTCAGGGAGGCTATACAAAGTAACCTCCAGTGAAGGAAAAATCGGCCGAATCACTGATTAATCGGCCGGACTCTAGTTAATTTTCCCTATTATCGGCACATTAATCGGAGGGCCGATTAATCGGCTTGTCAAGCCGATTAATCGGTGGTCAACCCGATTAATCGGCGCCCACCGATTAATCGTCCTGCGCCCCCACAGCTGGATCTGCTCCCCTATCACCGGATCCACGGCCCCGTTGCCGGATCCATGCCCTCGTCGTTGGATCCATGCTGCCACTGCCGGATCTGCGCCTTCGCCGCTAGATCCACACCACCACCGCGCCCTCCCGTCTGCGCCGCGCATTGGGTCGCTGTGCCGTTCGGCTTAAGGGGCCGGTGGTGCAAAGGGCCGGCCGACGCGTGGTGCCTAGGAGGAGAGGGCAGGCGGCACGCGCGGGGTCGGGGAGGATAGAGTAGACGCGCGGCCATGCGAGGAAGAGAGAAATCATGGAATCTTGGAGAAGAGGGGGGAAGACTGAAGAGAAGTAGGAACGGTCTAACGGGTGGTTGGAGAGGAGGTGAAAGGCTGGCGGCAGTGAGGTTTGGAGGAGGAGAGGAGAAGGCTAGGGTTTGAGGGGGTTTATATACTCAAGGCTAGGGTTTGACTAGAATTGTATGTTAAGTATAACTCTAATATTCAATATTCAACAGATTAATTGGTTGACCGATTAATTCAGTTAATCCCCCGATTAACCGATTAATTCCTACTCGGTGGTCGGTCGATCAGCTACCGATTACCGATTTTTCTAACACTGGTAACCTCGTGCCTACGCTGCCAGATGGCCATCTGCATGTTGGCAAAATTCCATAGTATTGGTCTGAGCATGTGGAGCCACTATGTCTTGAGGATGAATTCGACTGTGCGAAGTAAACGACGGTGAACTCTCCACCCTCAATGTCTAGGTTCAAGTCACGACACCGTCCTAGGTCGGCGAGGCGGTCCCCATTCACCACAACCACCTGTAATCCCTAGCACATCGGTTCTAGAAGAAGACCTAGGTGGTGTGCTATTTGCATGTCGATGAAATTGTGGGTGGTGCCCGAATCAACGAGCACCACCATTTGCTCCTTAGCGAGTTGTATTGGCATACACATGGTGTTTGCGCTATCCATGCCAAAGAGAGCATTGAGTGAAATGTCGGGTTACATCTTTGTACCGTCTAGTGACTCATCCCAATCCACCATGTCATCATTGCACTCGATGTAGAACACCGGGTGCATTTGTGCCCCCGGATGGATTTCTCATCACAGTTGTAGTAGAGGCCTTGCGTCTGCCACTCTACAAGCTCCACGGGAGACCGACTGCAACTGTTGTGGTTGCAGCCGGCGCCCCGACCAAACCTCTGCTCTAAAACAACTGTATGGCCGCTCGCAAGCCGTCCTGATACCTCACCGTTTACCTTTGGTATGTACACGCTACACTCATATACTCTTGTAGATTTTCTAGCTTTTCTGCACAACATCGATGTCGATGTCATCATGCAGCCCGACGACAAACATCGTGCAGCTTGGCTGGCTAGTGCCACGAATCATTCCATATACATCTCCACAGAGCCGACTTGCACCAATTTATTGAGCTCCCCCGACGGATTGCTTTGAATCGGTGGTCCAAACCTCATATGGCACATGTTTTTGAAGGTCTCCTAGTTTGGTAGCCTGTGGTTGTGCTCATAGTGGAAATACCACTCCCGGGTGGTGCCCGTGAGGTGGTACGCCGCTAGCTAGACGCAGTTGTCGTCTTCTGTTCGTTGGTCATGAAAGAGTTGCTCGCAATGATTTATCTAACTTAGCAGATCCCCTTTATTGTCGAACTTCGAGAACTCTAGTTTGTAGATGCGTGACACTCCGCCAGTCATCGCCACCATCTCCGACGTTTGTCTATGACTTAGCTACCGCTACTATTGCTGGTTGGGAAGCACCATGATGCCATCTCCGCCAAGACGAACCACACCCGACGCTGTCGAGATCGCAATGCCTCCCATGGATTGCTCCATCATCGTGACACGGGCGTTATTCATGGCTAGGACAAGCTTAGGTTGGCAAAATCCGTCTTGGTTGCCATGTGGCTTAGGTCTGCCTTGTTTGCCATGCTGTGGAGGTCTGCCTTGGTCGTTGTGTTGTCGAGGATTGTCTCTATGAACTATTGTAGCTTGGCCATTCCGTCATCACCGTCGATGGCTAGGGTGTCAACTGATTCTAAAGCCATTGGCTCTGATACCAAGTTGTTATGTGTCACAGACTCACAAGCTAGGAGCGGATGGGATACATGTGTGTCGTGGGTAGCCTGGGTGTCGAGGGTCTAGATGATGTTCATCCCGTGGTGGTTGATCGGAGTTAACAGAGGAACTAGACAAAAGGGATGAGAAAGTAGAGAATGGATATGACGATTAGAGATCAATTCTTGCTTGCTTTATTCTTTCCACACACTGCCATATATATGGCTTACATGATCCAACTAATTGCTCAACCAATTTGCTAATAGAAAGGAGATAACAATTCCAATCCAAATCCAACTACTGTAGCTTATCCGGCAACTGAGTTTGTTGCACTGTGTTTGCGTTGCGCCTGGTTACACCACGTCCTCCACATGCGCCACGCCGCCTGCATCACTCCTTGTGTTGCCATGTCGAGCAACGTCGCACCACCATGCCTCCTGTGATACACAAGCCCCACCATAACAGAATTACAATAACTAGACAGCCACATATCAAGAGAATGGATGATTCTTAAGATCACCGGGCCTCCAATAGAGCTTGAAGGGATCCATACCCATGGCCACTCCCATAAAGGGCTAATTCAACTAGCAACTAAAAGAGCATAGAAGATCTAAGAAACACAACAAATGATTACATAACTGGACAGAGTTTTGAATTCTTAGAATGAAAGGGAGTTACAAAATATAGACAAGAGCTTTTCATGTGCTTTCACCATCATGTTTCTCCTGAATCATCCCCCCTTTTTGTCCTTTGTGACCAATCTTCAACATGACCATCAGTATTTGTTCAGCACCAGCTTCCACAACTCCTTGACAACTTCCTTGCTTAATCCTGCCCGCAAATGGATGTTCTGGCATGTACCAAATATAATATTCACTGATGAGTGAATGGTGATTTTGTTAAAATGAACCCTGTCCCTTGGTTTCCAACCAGCATAAAGCTGCCAGGGCAATTATACTTGTTCTTCCATATTGATGTAACGATTCATCCATTGGAAACTCTACAGCAAATTTATGGGTTGACTGTTAGCACCAACACACCATATATGTGAAAAACAGATGCTTGATGTCTTCATCACAATTGCAAAATTAACAAGAACCTAATGTGGAAGTTTTATAGTGCCATAGATTATTTGTTTATCATTTAGGTAAGCATTATCATAGGGATAAATAGAGTGCTAGTTGTAGGCCTTTGTGTGCATCCACAAGCTTTTAGACTCCGTGTTAGTCAAGTCCCAAGTGAAGCTTCATCTTAATACTTTTGGCACATAGGCGGTGCCTAGACCGTCTTGGTAATTGTTGAATGCGGTGATCTATCTCAGAGGAGATTGTGGGCGACATACGAAGGTTTACAGTGCTCCAACGAGAACTAGTAGACATTGCCAATCTCTCATACCTCTGGAAAAATATCAGAGTGTGAAGTTTGCAATCTCCTTTCTTCTCTTTTGAGCTTTGATTTTATTTACTTTGTGCTGTCTTCTCTTGTATTTATTCATTCCTAGCACTTGATCTTGTTAAGAATTGAGTTGGAACTAGCCACTAGGTTGCAAAACTTGGAACACACCTTTGAACCTTAGGCATCATATGCTAAAGTTTTATTTATGCAATTAGGTTTAAGTTTTCAGCCTTTAGTTTGTAGAAGTCCTATTCACCCCCACTTTAGGACATCTTTGATCCTTTCACCTAATAGTATTACTGGTCATTTGTTTATGCATTGTTTACACAGAGAAGGTTCTACATTTGTCAAAGCAACATACCACATAACCATTATCACGGCCAGGAAGTGGCCACAGATTATACCGGTGCTGTACGTGCGGCCAGAGCCACGGACGCCGTAGCGGCTGTGACATGGAGGAAGAGAAGAAGACGCAGGAGGTAGGGCGCCAGGGATAGGGGAGAAGAAAGCACGGGACTGGGAATTAGATAGGGAAAAACTAGAATACTTTACTATTTCTCTGCTGATCAAAAAGATCTGATTACAATCCTATATATAGGACCGACTCCTTAACCGACTTTATTAGGACTAGGACTCTATTAACCTACTAGGACTCTCAATTACCAATTACAGACCTGGACTCTCTATTCTGCCCTGAACCCTAATCAGACTTGGACTCTAATCTGCCCTGGACTCTCCCCGTGGCACTGTTCACGCGAACAGTACCGCGCGGTACTGTTCACATGGGCCTGGTCTGGCGCTAAGGCCCCTTGGCTGGGCCAATGCACCACATGACAACCATATAGTATAATATGTTTTATACGATCTTACCTTTTATTTGAGTTACTAAGTCTGATATAATGTGTTAGTATGCAGAGGTATGGGCAGTAGATGAAGTAGATCACTTGATGGCACCAGATGGTGGTGAGAGCGTTGCAGATGTTGCTACTAGATTTGCCAAAGTCCTGTCTTCTACAGAAATGGAGTTTCATGGGTACCTCAATTTGAATATCACTAAACATTAGATATATTTATCTCTTTTTCATGTTTGATATTTCTTTTTTTGCTCAATTATCACCATACCCTATATGGACTCCTGAATTTCTAAGATTGGCTCTAGGTCCACACATGCATGTTAGCAAATAAACTTGTGCCTGGTTTGTTAGCTTGTTTAAATTAGTTGAGTCGGTCAAGACAAGCACAAGCCCATGTTATTTGCCTATGCCGTGCGTGCAGTTGTTGGTCGCCACAGGAATAGTTCGTGCGCCAAAGTCTTGCGCCATGAACGGATCGCACGCTGCGCGTCATGGGGATGCAATGACAGGGCGTGGTAAATGCTACTGCGTTTTTTTTCTTCTTCCATGTAATCATCAGCATATTAATAGAGCAACAAGACACAAAACGCCGCAGCAGTTAGCAGCACCAATCTTGGTTGTGTTTGACTTGTGTTTTCGTGAGTTCGTGAGTCCGTGATAACTAACAATGCATAGAACAATTCCACATTTTGTCCCTGTTTGCCATTTTGTGTAAAACAGCAGTCAATGTAATAGCTCATGTTGACTCTGCAGATCAGTGTAAACTGTAGATGCCTGGACAATCCAATAGTAATAATTATTGACATAATGTACTATTCTTCCAAGAATAAACACCAAACTTACTAGCATGCATCAGAGTACATGTAGAAATTATTTGGGATTGGTAATACCTGTTGATTTTGTTTCGTTATAACCATCTTGGTTTATAACTATCTTGGTTTATGCAGCATAAACAAATGGAGAAATAGGGGTCTGTGGTGCTGCCTTGTCAATCTATCAACATCCTACAGTTCTGATGTCCTATAATAATTCATTTACAGTCATGATACAAGACTTGTTATGTGTACAACACCTCTGCCCATAACTCTTGTAGATATAACTACTATTCTTGGCAGAACAAAACTAAATCAGACAGACACCATTGCTCCATAACAAGATTCTGCTTTAATTTTTAACTTTTCGTCCTGTTATGCTGGAGTTTGTGAAACAGGATATTATGCTGGAATTGACTCTGATGTTTAATCCCATGCAGCTCTGCTATTCTTATTGTCAGTCATGGGGACCCACTACAAATCTTTCAAGCAGTACTCAAAGAAACGAAGGAGAAAACTTCTTTACTTGATGAGGTATGTGACCTGACAAAGAGTGGCATGACAGCATCATCTATACTGTCACAGCACCGTAAGTTCGCACTCCTCACAGGCGAGCTGCGTCGAGTATGACTTGCTTCAGCTTTGGTTCTATGCTATTATTTTGTAGATAATTTGTGATTCAGCAAATTCAGTTGGTATATTTCTTATAAACTCGGAAGTGATCCAAATGCTGAAGATGCATGCTTATATGCCCGTAAGATGTTCAAATTTTTGACTTGCAAACTTTGTGCTATATCAATTCTGTAATTGACAAGCACGACAGTGTGTTCTTGCGGTGCTGATAAAGATCACACGACTAAAAGGTTTAGGATCTGTTTGGATTGTGACCAATCTAAACATTACCAAAATATTGCCAATCCAAAATTAAGGTGTTGCCGAAATATTGTAAAGGTTAATTTTTTCTGTGAAACAGTAAGCGTGATTTAAATAGACTTTTTTTCAGAAACAGAAGTTATTTGTGTCAGCGCAGAGACGAAGCAGAAAAACGTATATTCGTCGACATGGTATGATTGGGCCATAGAAAATGGTAATGCCGTTGCATCGTGGAAAACAGAGTATAGACAGGAGAGCTGTGCAAGGTACATGCTTGCAAGATATTCCGAGGGGTACCTGAATAAATATGTGCTGCGTTGGCGCCAAATAAAATTTTCACATGTAGCATTGTGGACGGAGTGCTCCATCACTTCCCACGATATCCTTGGCTTGTCGGATGGGTACTAAGTGAAGACGACGTTATCCTGAAAAAAGTGACGATCGTGTTTTTCTATTTAGGATTCAGTCCATGCCTAATGCAAATGATTTTAGATGGATTGGTGTCGTTGAGCTAGATTGTCTTTGTCTTGCCCTGTGGGGTGACCTTGACTTTGGGCGCCTTCTTTTCTGACTTGTGTTGATATCACCGAAGATGGTGATGACCCTTCTCGGCTGGTTGGTTGGATTGTTCTTGGACTAGGTCTAAGCTTGTCTAGTTACACTAGAAGGTCTCTTTGATATCGACGGAGATGGTGATGACCCTGTTGGGATCATGCATCTTGACAAGCCAGTAGACGTAGTGAAGCACAATCATAAATTTGGTCAGAGCTAGCTTGCCGAGGATGATGTTGTAGGTCGACTTGAAGTTGGCTATATTGAATATTAGTCTCTAGGACCCGTAGTTGTCTGTCGAACTAAAGGTGGTGAGTAGAGAAACCTAGCTGGTGTACGACTGACTTTTCGAGGATTATCCCATGGAAATGTGCCGTGTTAGGAATATTATATATGTGGTAGCTTTATATTTGGATAGTAGATTACTTTTTTTATTGTTGCTTTTCATACTTCAGCTTTCTTTTTATACTTCCTCTCTACGTGTATATATATCGGGCCTTTAGCCCTCATATTAATACAAGTCATATTTATAACATGGTAGAGCCAGGTTACCCTTCTTCGTTCCTACTATGAAACGTTATCGGATCTGTTAAACGGCTGCGTCTGCTCTTCACCGGTGATTTATCTGTCGCCGGCGCAGGCTGCCTCAGATCTCCACTACCGCTGCCTTCTTCCCTGTCCGGTGGCTACCTACTCAATCTGCTTCAGCTCCATCGACCTCTCTGCATCCCGTTGCCAGGCGTATGCATCCTCGTCGGGCGTCGCCGTGTGCTGCATCCCTTCCGAGCACCGCTATATGCTGCATCGCCGTCGGGCGCCACCGGGCACTGCATTCCCACTGTCCGGCATAGGGCCCCGCACCCCCGTCACCGGGCACCGCTGAGCCCCCTACTGAGTGCCACCTCCCCGCCAGGCGCCGCCGAACGTCACCGGTCCCTCCGCCAGGCGCCATCCTTCCCCTGTCGAGTGCCGCCCTTTCCCTCGATGGGTGCTGCCAGTCCCCTCGCTTGGCGTGCCTGCTCTGTTGGCTCTGCACTTCGGCGCATGGTATATCCTACTGGTTCTGCGTTGATGCGTTGATGCAGTAGGTGGATAAAAAAAAGAAAAAGAAAAAAAGAAAAAGGAAAAAAGAAAAGAAAAAAATGTCATCATCAGTTCATTCATTGGGTGGTCCTATTCCTCGTTGTCCGGTCATCTTTGATGGTTCTAACTATTTAGAATGGCTACCTCATATGCGTCTTCATATGCGTGATCTTCGATTGTGGGAGTTTCTTACAGGAGAATTGCCCTGCCCACCTCATCCTGTTGCTCCTGTTATACCCATCATTCTAGAGAAGGCTACCGAGAAAATTCAACAGAGACTACTTACTGATTATGATGATCAGGTGACATTGTTTGGAGATTTGCTTTCAGCATACAAGACTCGGGTTGATGAAGATGCTCAGGTCGGATCTATACTGGTGGCTAGTATGCATGTCAGGATCAGTGTTGATATTGTGGGTCTCGACACCGCGTAGCTCATGTTGTCCTTTCTTCATGAGCGTTATGAGCCTAGTGGACATTCCATTTTTCTTGCTGTTGTTCACCATGAACAATCATTGCAGCAGGGTGATTCCACAGTTGATGAGTTTTTTTGATCAAATGTCTGCTATATGGCGCCAGCTAGATTCCCTTGGACCAAAGCTTTCTCCAGCTATCTGCCCATCCTGCTAGAGTCACAAGATCAATCTGGAGACACGTCGCTTGTATGACTTCTTGACACGTCTTCGACCATAGTTCGAGCCCATTCGTGCCCAGTTACTTGTACGACATCCATGTGTCACCTTGGTTGACGCTCTCATTGTTGTTCATGACGTCGTGGTCCGACTTCGTGCTGCTAGTCTTCTATGGACATCAGGCATGGTCTTGGCTGCTCGATCACCAGCTCCTCCAGTCACTGGATCTTCATCTCCTTCATCCAGAAGCACTAGCAATGGATGTCGTTACACATACTGTCATAAGGATGGCCACATTGAAGCCCACTGCTACAAGAAAAAGAGACCTTCACCATGCTTCTACCAGTGGTTCTAGTGGCAGTACTGATGGTTCTGTTCCTGTTAGGTCTCAGAGTAGTTCTGCTAGTGTTGATACACAGGAGATGCTCATGTTGCTTCGTCGCGTGGCTGCCTCCTCATCTTTAGGTGCTGCTGGTTCTATTACTCTAGCTTCTGCACCGACAGGTTCTGCAGGTGCTGCCTCTCAGGCCTCTCGTGAGGGACCACCTTCCACATCTTCTTTAGGTACTTCTGCATGGATCCTTGATTCTGGAGCCTCCTTCCATATGACTCCTCATGCTTCTAGTTTATCCTCCATATGCCCTTCTTCTATCCCTCTTACTGTTCAAACTGCTGATGGTTCTTCTTTATCAGTTGCTAGCTATGGTACTCTTTCATCTTCCTCATGTTCCTCAACTAACCATGCAGCTTATTTCCACTGGCCAACTCACTGACTCTGGGTGCCGTGTCATTCTTGATTCTGACTCTTGTTGTATTCAGGATCGTCACACAGGGCTTCTGGTTGGTACTGGTCCTCGCCGTCATGACTCTCAGCGTCTTTGGGAGCTCGACTGGCTTCGTCTTCCTTCCGCTGCCTCCACCAGTCTCGTGGGCTCTATGGCTACTATGCCATCCACCTCCTCCTTTACTCAATGACATCATCATTTAGGGCATCTTTGTGGTTCTCATCTCACTGCCCTTATTCATCGAGGTATTTTAGGGTCTGTGTCTGGTAGTGTCTCTCTAGATAAGTGTCAGGGTTGTTGTTTAGGTAAACAAAAACAACTTCCTTATTATTCTAGTGATTCAATATATAAGCGTCCTTTTGATCTTATTCATTCTGATGTATAGGGGCCATCTCCTTTTGTCTCAAAAGAAGGATATTGCTACTATATCATTTTTATTGATGATTTTTCTCAGCATACCTGGCTTTACTTTATGTCCCATCATAGCGATGTCTTATCCATTTACAAAGCTTTTGCTTCCATGATTCAGACCTAGTTCACTAGTTCTATCAAGGTTTTTCGAGCTGACTCTGCTAGAGAGACCTTTCTGGTGCTCTTCGGGATTTTCTTTCCCAACAGAGCACCATTGCTCAGTTTTCCTGTCTAGGTGCTCATGCCCAAAATAATGTAGCTGAACGCAAGCATCATCATCTTCTAGAGACAGCTAGAGCTCTCTTCCTTGCCCCTTCAGTTCCTCCTCATTTTTGGGTTGAAGCAGTCTCTACAGCTGCTTATTTAACCAACATTCAACCTTCTTCTGCTCTTCAGGGTGGGATTCCTATTGAACGTCTCTAGGGCAAAGCACCTGACTATTCTCTTCTTCGTCAGTTTGGCTGTCTTTGCTACAAGCTTCTTGCCCCTCGTGAGTGTACTAAGCTTACCGCCTAATCTGTTCAATGTGTTTTCTTAGGGTATAGCACTGAGCATAAGGGGTATCGCTATTGGGATCCAGTTAGTCGTTGCCTTCGAATTTCTCGAGATGTTATCTTTGATGAGTCTCGTCCCTTTTATCAACACTCTTCTGATGCTTCTCCTGCATCCTTAAGAGATAGAGCCCCTTCATTTCCTCACTCCTCCTCCTCCTACCTTATCACCATCCACTACTATGGTGCCTATCCCGGAGGTGTCCTCTTCTTCCTCAGAGGATTCTTTAGAGGCCCCTTTTGCCTATCGGCCACCTGTTACTCAGGTTTACACGCGTCGATCGCAGGGTACTACTGCTTCTTCCTCTCCTCCCTCTGAGCCTTCTGCCTCTGAGACAGCTGCGTCTGAGCATTCTGCCTCTGAGACAGCTGCATCTCCTCGCTACTCTCTTCGTGATTGTTAAACTATTCGACCCCCAGATCGGTTTGGCTTTGCTGGTGTTGTTCTTCATAGACCACTGTCTTACCATCAGGCCATTCTTCATCCTGAATGGCAACATGCCATGGCAGAGGAAATTGCTGCTCTTGAGTGGACTAGCACTTGGGACGTAGTTCCTCTCCCTTCTCATGCTCGTCCTATTACATGCAAGTGGGCTTATAAAGCTAAAACTCATGCTGATGGCTCTCTTAAGCGATATAAGGCTCGTCTAGTGGCACATGGTTTTCA